>JAACNH010001621.1:14031-64923 GCA_019447015.1 Hymenochirus boettgeri | reverse complement strand
GGCCCTGACGAACGACCGTACACACACAACTCTACAGATCACCTGACCCAATACCAGAGGTGGAGCTAGCTATCACAGGCCCCATAGCAAGATCTTAGATGGGGCCCCAAACCCACATAAAAAGGCAGTTTTGTGCAGTTCAACCTCCCCCCGGCCAAACTATACAGCCTTTTTTTTTAAGGTCATGTCCACCCTTCTAGGACCTTTCGAGAGCCTCTGATGCTAAACAGTGCACAGAAATTCTAGCCACTCACTTACAAGACCAAATCGGTTTCATACTAGGAGGAGAAGCCTGATCAATACTATTCAAGCTATCTCCCTACTTCATTTCACTAAACAAAAATACACCCCACTAGCCTTTGGATTGGATGGCGAGAAGTTGTTTAACAGAGTCAGTTGGCACATCTTCCCCAAACCTCTTTGTATCTAGACTTAAGTATGTTTTGTAGATGAAATCATGGCCCCGTACCATAATAACAACCCGCCCATATTACGATCATGTACAATATTGCAGTCAATCACCATTACCAATGGTACAATTCAGGGATGTCCCCTTCCTCTGCTCACAATGGAACACTTAGAATAGTAATAAAGATTGTCCACACATGGGGAGAGAGACATCTAAGTAGACATGACTGTCACCTGACAGTCAGGTCGGTCAATGCAGAGAAATCAGGTTAATGGCCATCAGTCTATGCCCCCTCTCTCAATATATACAATTTCCTTCTGTATGATGGAGCAGGACGATGGGACACACCCCACCTCTCCAGTCAGCAGGTGGATGATGTTGGAGATGAGGTCCGGATCTTCTTGGCATTTTCCTTCTGTATGACGGAGCGATACGGATGGGACACAGTTGGGGATGAGGCCTGCAGATCCTTCCAACATACAGTCAGTGCAGCTCTGTGGGACGCCATCCCCAGACTTCTTCAAACAATGTAGTCCTGGGATTGGGAGGAGAGAGAATTATCTCTGTAACAGGAAGGGCCCATAGCTAATAGGAGCCACTGCCCAAGAGAAATAAACTATCAACTCTATGGACAGTAGGTAGAACTATTCCAAATAATCCCCACCCCCTGCCCCACTCACAGAGCCCCTCACCTCCCCAGTCAGCAGGTGGTAATCTCCAGTGTGAGATTCAGGATTCTCTCATCCAGATGTTTTATCCTTGTTTCCCCATCACTGGGTCAGTCGCTTCCTCTGAGATCCCCCATTAGTCCTTGTGGGTGGGATTAATGTTAAAGCTCCTCTGGAATCAGGGGAATTCGCGACAGTGAGTTCTACCTTCATTCTTACCCGAACCATTACACTTCTGCTCCAAATGCTCCATTCACTTGTTCTGAGATTAACTGATGAGTGATAAGAGTGCAGAATAAACTCCCAATAACTGAAATCAGTACAGAAATCTGTATATTAGTTCTGAGATTCAGTATCCTAATAAACTGAAATGTTAAACTATTGGGGTGGACGAATCCCGGTAGCCCACTGTGTATCCGCCTGGGTGACTAACATGGGTTATGTTTAGACGAGAAGCCCCACCTTGAGTAGATTGTTGTGTGTATGGCACCATAACTTTCCCCCCTTATACATCGGTCCTATAGTTAAAGGGGAACTGTGGTCCAAAAATGACTTTGGTAATTGATAGGAATTGCTCTCTAGAGACTTTTGCAATCTATTTTCATTGTTTATTTTACATAGTTTTGAAGATATTTACATTTTTGTGTGTGATATGGCAGCAACATCACCAGGTCCCTACACTTCCTGCTCTGAACCTTTCAGTCAATCTGCCCTGTGTCTCCTCCCATTTGGCAGCCCCCCGGGTCCCTGCCAACTCATGGACCCCATGGTCCCTCCAGTTGCAGGCCACCCTTACCTTACCCCATTCCTTTGAAGCAGAGTGAGAACGGCCTGAAAGGCTGTTTTCACACAGTGAAAGAGAAGGGCTGTAGATTCCTTACCATCTCTGTCAGGACTTCACACAGCAGAAGGTGGAGGGACTTCCTGTCTCCCTCACACACTGAGGTATTCTGAGGCTGTGGCTCGCCAGCAGCATGTGCAGGAGAGCCTTGAAATGTTCCATGTCAGCTCCCACCCATTAACTTTTCGGTCAGTCCTTTCTTATATCTGGGCTGTGGGAGCACGTAGAGAGGTGGTTGATGGCTCATTGTAAAGTAGGAAACTGACCTTCATTAAACTCAACTTGTTTGGGACCACAGTTCCCCTTTAAATTCCAAAAGCAAACGGTGGTCCAAGGTAAGGGAGATTCTCCATAAACTGAATGGTTAAACTTCCACCCCTTTCTTACCTCTTCACAACATACAATTCGATGCCCCACAACATGTTAATATTCTGCACTTCAGTATTTTTTGTCCAGAGATTTTTCATCACAATGAAATAATTTATACTCATCTGGCGACATTACCCACACAGCCCCCTCCATCTACTTATTCAGAACAATAAATTAAGTTATGATTATGAAGGAATGACTATAATCTGCCCCTCCAGTGATCCCTCTCTGTATATTTATAAATATAGAATTCTGACTCCTGTTTTGCAGGACCCCTAATAGTCTCCGTTATGGTCTCAGTTTGCTGGGTGGATTTTGAACGCTCAGTAAGGATCTGAGATGTTGGACCCAACTAACGCCAATCAGTAAAAATTACTGTTAGGAACATTCCGAGGAAGTGGGCATTCTGGGAAGAAGGAGCATTACCGAAACCTTAAAGGTCAGCTCACGATACTGACCACAAGTAAAGCATCGCAAGACCCCACCCTACCTGCTGAAATGGAAGATGCACTTGGGACATCATGTTGCTCTCCTCATATGGACAGCAGCCAAACCAATGACCCAATCATACATATGCTATTCCCTTGAAACTTCATCCTTCAGCTAAAGTGTCGCTCATTCATACCAGTGGCTACTGGACTCCCCACTCAAATAAGCCATTCTGGAAATCTACTGTTCTGACTATATAGACTGTAAAGAAGAGATCGCACAGCACAAGCAACAACCGGTACCTAAAGACCGGCCCATGGGAAGCTGTATTAGAAAAGAACATTGTTGATGGTCCTTAGACTTTTGCTGTCTCAACAAGGGCATTTGAAGGTAATGGCTGTGGGTCTAGTGATGGAGTACTATATGAAACCATCAGTAATTGGCAGTCACTTCTCCACTGTCCCCCATCCTTGTATGTCTTATTTGCCCTGTTCAGACTTTATTGTGTGTGGTGCTGATATTTAATCGCCCCCATATAATTTCCCAGAGTGAGGGACCTGACTGCTATGTGCTCTATAGCTCACACAAGGGCCTGAGTTCTGTGTGTCGTTTGGAACGATGGTTGTGGAAGGTTACCTCATTTCAATGTTGCTGACTCACCACACCACACACCACTCTTAGCACACGACACTTGTTCTCACAAACCTCCCACACACATACATAAACCTCTCAGCATACACCATACCTTAAACTTCCAACAAACACACACACATGCTTAACAGACACACAAACCGCTCAGCCAATACAACCACCTCCATACCAAAACATAGAAATCTCTCAGCATTTACACATTTCTATAAAATCATCAAAACATTACCCACCTCCCACACACAACTCTCCGCATACAAACACCCCTCCAAATACACACGGGGATATTCTATGGACACACCTAGCTGTAGTAGAAAGGATATTAGAGGGACACACCCTATGTAGCAGGAAGGGAGTATTATAGGGACCATTGCCCGCCGAGCTTGTAGCAGGAAGGGATATTATGGACACACCCTATGCTGTGCAGGAAGGATATTATAGGGACACCGCACGCCGACTTAGCAGGAAAGGGAATTTATAGGGACACACTACGAGCGTAGGCTAGGATTTGGCAAGGAAGGGAATTATAGGACAGCACACGCCGAGCTGTAGCAGGAAGGGTATTATAGGGACACACGCCGAGCTGTAGCATGAAGGGATATATTATAGGGACACACGCCCACTTTAGCAGGAAGGGATCCTTATAGGGTACACGCCGAGCTGTAGCAGGAAGGGATATTATAGGGACACAACCCGAGCTGTAGCAGGAGGATATTATAGGGACAAACACGCCTAGCCTGTAGCAGGAATGGATATTACTAGGGACACAACGCCGAGCTTACAGAGGATATTATAGACAAACACCCGCTGTAGCGGAAGGGAATTTTAGGGACACACGCCGAGCTGTAGCAGGAAGGGATCTTATAGGGACACCACGCCGAGCTGTAGCAGGAATTGGTTATTATAAGGGGACAACACGCCGAGCTGTAGCAGAAGGGTATTAATAGGGACACACCCGAGCTGTAAGGCAGAAGGGATATATAGGGACACACAACGCCGAGCTGTACAGAAGAGGGATAGTATAGGGACACACGCCGAGCTGTAGCAGGAAGGGATATTATAGGGGGACACACGCCGAGCTGTAGCATGAGAAGGGATATTATAGGGACCACCCGTCTGTAATTCAGGAAGGGATATTATAGGGCACACAGCCCAGCTGTAGCATGAAGGATTATTATAGGGACACACAACACTCCGACGCTGTAGCAGAAGGGATATTATAAGGGTACACACGCCCGAGCTGTAGCCCGGAATTGGGATATTATAGGGACACACGCCGAGCTGTAGAGGAAGGGATATTATAGGGACACAACGCCGAGCTGTAGCAGAAGGGTATTATAGGGACACACGCCGAGCTGTAGCATGAAGGGTTATTATAGGGACACAACCGCCAGCCTGTAGCAGGAAGGGGTATTTATAGGGCACAAAAGGCACACGCCAGCTGTAGCAGGAAGGGATATTATAGGGACACACGCCGAGCTGTAGCAGCGAAGGGATATTATAGGGACACGCACAGAGCTGTAGCAGGAAGGGATATTATAGGACACACCGACTGTAGCAGGAAGGGATATTATAGGGACACACGCCGAGCTGTAGCAGGAAGGGATATTATAGGGACACTACGCCGAGCTGTCAGCATATGAAGGGATATTATAGGACACAGAACCGAGCTGAGCAGGAAGGGGTATTATAGGGAACACCGAGCTGTAGCAGGAAGGATATTATAGGGACACACTCCGACTGTAGCAGGAAGGGATATTATATGGACAACACGCAGCTGTAGCAGGAATTGGATATTATAGGGACACACGCCGAGCGTAGCAGGAGGGATATTATCTAGGGAACACACGCCGAGCTGTAGCCAGGAAGGGATATTTATGGGACAACACGCCGATCTGTCGCAGGAAGGGAATTATAGGGACACACCGCCGAGCTGTAGCAGGAAGGGTATTATAGGGACACACGCCGAGCTGTAAGCAGGAAGGATTATAGGGACACACGCCGAGCTGTAGCAGGAAGGGATATTTATAGGGACCACGCCGACTGTAGAGGAAGGGATATTATAGGGACACAACGCCGAGCTGTATCGGAAGGGATATTATAGGGACACACGCCGACTGTAGCAGGAAGGGATATTATAGGGCCAACACCCACGCCGAGCTGTAGCAGGAATGGATATTATAGTGACCACCCGAGGCTGTAGCAGGAAGGGATTATATGGACACCACAGCCGAGCTGAGCAGGAAGGATATTATAGGGACACGCCTGATCTGTAGCGGCAGGGTTTATAGGACACACGCCGAGCTTGTAGAGGAAGGATATTATAGGGACACACTGCCGAGCTGTAGCAGGAAGGGATATTATAGGGACACCAACCGAGCTGTAGCAGGAAGGGTAGTTATAGGGACACAACATGCGCGCGAGCTGTAAGGAAGGGATATTATAGGGACACACCCGACTGTAGCAGGAAGGGATATTATAGGGACACACGCCGACTGTAGGCAGGAAGGGATATTATAATAGGACACACTCCGATCTGTAGCAGGAAGGGTATTATAGGACCACGCCGATCTGTCGCAGAAGGAATGTATTATAGGGACACACCGAGCTGTAGCAGGAAGGGATATTATAGGGACCCACGCCGAGCTGTAGCAGTAGGGGATATTATAGGGACACACGAGCCGAGCTGTAGCAGGAAGGGATATTATAGGACACACGCCGAGCTGTAGCTAGGAGGGATATTATAGGACACACCCGAGCTGTAGAGGAATGGAAACTAGCGAGCACGAATGGATATTATAACGGACGAAACACACCACGCCGAGCTGTAGCAGGAAGGGATATTATCGGGGACACACACCGAGCTGTAGCAGGAAGGATATTATAGGACACACTCCGAGCTGTAGCGGAAGGGATATTATAGGGACACCCGCCGAGCTGTAGCAGGAAGGGATTTATAGGGACAACACGCCGGCTGTAAGGCAAGAAGGGATATTATAGGGACCCACGCCCGGTAGTAGGAAGGGATATTAAGGACACCAACGCCGAGCTTTAGCAGGAGGATATTATAGGGACACAACACGCCCGAGCTGTATCAGGAAGGGATATTAATAGGGACACGACGCCGATCTGTAGCAGGAAGGGATATTAATAGACCACAGCCCGAGCTGTAGCAGGAAGGGATATATTAGGGACAGGCGCCTGAGCTGTATCCAGGAAGGGGATATTATAGGACACACGCCGAGCTGTAGCAGGAGGGATATTATAGGTGACACACGAACGCCGATACTGTAGCAGGAAGGGATATTATAGGGCACACCCGAGCTGTAGCAGGAAGGGATATTATAGGGACACACGAACCGAGCTGTAGCAGGAAGGGAATTAATAGGGACAACCACGAGCTGTATCAGGAGGGATATTATAGGGACCACAGCCGAGCGTAGCAGGAAGGGAATATTATAGGGACAACACCCGAGCTGTAGCAGAAGGGATATTATAGGGACACAACACCGCCGAGCTGTAGCAGGAAGGATATTAAAAGGGACACACTGAGCTGTAGCAGGAAGGGATATTATAGGGACACACGCCGAGCTGTAGCAGGAAGTATATTATAAGGGACACACCCCGAGCTTTAGCAGGAAGGGAATTATAGGGACACACGAGCTGTAGCAGGAAGGGATTTATAGGACACACGCCGGAGGCCTGTGCAGGCATGATATTTGGGACCAAACGCGAGCTTTAGCAGGAAGGGATATTCTATGGAACACCCGCCGATCTGTAGCAGGAGGGATATGTAGGGAAACACTGCACGGACACACGACTGTCAGCAGGAAGGGATATTATGGGGACACACGCCGAGCTGTAGCAGGAAGGGATATTATAGGGACAACACGCCGACGTGAGCGGTATTATAGGGACACAACGCCGAGCTGTAGCAGGAAGGGATATTATAGGGACACACGCCGAGCTGTAGCGGAAGGGTATTATAGGGACCACTGACTGTAAGCGGAAGGGAATTATGTAGACAAATGTACGCCGAGCTTAGCATGAGGGTATTATAGGGACACACATACCGAGCTTGTCGCAGGAAGGGATATTATGGGACAACACGGGTGCACTAGCCTAAGTAGAAGGGTGATTTTTTTCAATAAGGGACACACCCGCGCTGTAGGATCAAGAAAAAAAAAATAGGGATATTTGGGAAACCCACCGCCAGCTGTGGCAGAAGGGTCAATTATAGGACACACGCCGAGCTGTATCAGAAGGGATATTATAATGGCCAACAATTAAAACGCCGAGCTTTGGTCCGAAGGGTTCATTAAATAGGACAACCCGCCGAGCTGTAGCCAGGAAGGGAGTATTAGAGGGACACACTGCCGACTGTAGCCGTAAGGGTATTATAGGGACAACACGCCGAGCTGTAAGCAGAAGGGATATTTAGGGACACACTGAGCTGTAGCAGGAAGGGATATTATAGGGACACACGCCGAGCTGTACAGAAGGGAATATTATAGGACACACTGAGCTGTAGCCTGAAGGGATTTATAGGGAACACACGCCGAGCTGTATCGGAAGGGATATTATAAGGGACACACTGACTGTAGCAGGAAGGTGATCTTAAAGGGACACACGCCAGAGCTGTAGTAGGAAGGATATTATAGGACACACGCGAGCCTGTAGGCAGGAAGGGATATTCTAGGGACACACGGCCGAGCTGTATCCAGAAGGGATATTTATAGGGACACACGACCGAGCTTTAAGCAGAAGGGATATTATAGGACAACACTGAGCTGTAGCAGGAAGGGATATATAGGGACGCACGCCGAGCTGTATCAGAAGGGATATTCTAGGGACCCATAACCCGAGCTGTAGCGGAAGGGGTATTATAGGGACACACGCCGAGCTGTAGCAGAATGGTGTATTATAGTGACAACACGCCGAGCTGTATAAGGAAGGATATTATAGGGACACACGCCGAGCTGTTCAGTAGGAATGATTTATAGGGACAGCACGCCGAGCGTATAGCAGTAATGGATATTATAAGGAACACCACGCGAGCTGTAGCAGGAAGGGATATTTCTAGGGACACACGCCGAGCTGTACAGGAAGGATATTATAGGACACACTGAGCTGTAGCAGAAGGGTATTATATGACCCACTCCGGCTGTAGCATGAAGGGATATTATAGGGACTACACGCCGAGCTGTAGCAGGAAGGGATATTATAAGGACACACTCCGAGCTGTAGCAGGAAGGATATTATAGGGACACAACCCGAGCTGATAGCAGGAAGAGGATATTATAGGGTCACACGCCTAGCTGTAGTAGGAAGGGATAGGATAGGGGAAACACGGCCGAGCCTGTAGCAGGAAGGGATAGTATAGGGACACACTGAGCTGTAAGCAGGAAGGGTATTATAGGGACACACCCGAAGCTGTAGCAGAAGGGATATTATAGGGACACACTGAGCTGTAAGCCGGAATGGATATTATAGGGACACACGCCGAGCTGTAGCGGAGGGATATTATAGGGACACACGGAGCTGTGCAAGGAAAGGATATTATGGGACACACGAACCGAGCTGTAGCAGGAAGGGTATTATAGGGACCCACTCCGAGCTGTAGCAGGAAGGGGTATTATAGGGACACACGCCGAGCTGTAAGTAGGAAGGGTATATTATATAGACGGTGTTCCATTCCTTGCTCGTACCTCTGTCGGTGTAACGACACAGCAGCAAAGTGAAATATCTTCTCACCACCACCCGAACCCCCTCCCTGCTGCTCCGTAAAATGTGCTCGCCCCTCATTGGCTGGGAGGGGAAAGGGGCGGGAATCCAGGGTCAGCAGTGACGTGACAGGTCTGGCAGGGAGGGGGAGGAGGCAATTCTATCTGGTCTATGCCGGGGTGGGGGGACATGACAGTGTAACTGGCTCCTGTACTTTACTACAAGGAGACGACCACGGGTGAGGGAACTTGTCTGCCTGGACAAATGTTTGTAACTGCGTGTACAACACACATTAACACAAACAAACCCCAACGATCAGCTAATACATCCAGTACCAAGGCCCATTATCGATAGGTGTGTGGCCTATTTACACCTGAACGTGTATCTGACCATTGCACATTCCTGTACATTCCTTATATTATAGGCTGGTTAGCATTGATATTCGCAGTCGTTAGGGAAAGACCTAGACCTAGTCATGATAGTCTCTTTATAGGGGAGTCAGCCACAGTCCTGGGAATCAGTCACAAGTGTTCTCTATATGATGTGTGTATATGGTGTGTATATGGTGTGTATATGATGTGTATATGGTGTGTATATGTGTTAATATGGTTTTATACTGATGTTAAATCTGGTTTTGTCTATGGTGTGTCTCCTGGTTGTGTCTCTGGTGTGTCTACTCTCTGGTTATCTGGTGTGGTCTCTCCTGTGTATCTGCTGTGTCTCTCACTGTTCGCTGCTGTTGTATCGGGTGTGTCTCGGTGTGTATATGATGTGTCTATGCTGTGTATATGATGTGATATGGTGTTCTATGATGTGTCTCTCCTGTGTATATGTGTGTGTCTCTGCCGTGTCGCGGGTGGTGTCTCTGCTTGTCTCGGGTGTGTCCTATGGTGTGTCTCTCCTGGTGTCTCTGGTGGTGTCTCTGGCTGTGTCTAGTGTGTCTCTGTGTGTCTCTGGTGTGTGTCTCTGCTGTGTCTCTGCTGTGTCTCTGGTGTGTCCTCTGCTCGCTAGTCTCTGCTGTTTCTCTGGTGGGTGGTCTCTTCTGTGTACTGGCGTGTGTTCCTGCTTTGTCTCTGCTTGTCTCGGGTGTGTCTACTGCCTGTGTCTCTGGTGTTTCTCTCACTGTGTCTTGGTGTGTCTCTCCTGTGTCTCTGCTGTGGTCTCTGGCTTGTCTCGGGGTGTGTCTCTGCTGTGTCCTCTGCTGTGTACTATGGTGGTGTCTCTGCTGTGTTCTCTCCTGTGGTCTCTTGTGTTTCCCTGCCTGTGTCCTCAGGGTTGTCTCTTGTGTGTCTCTGTGTGTCTCTTCTGCGTGTCCTCGGGTGGTGGTCGCGCTGTGTCCTCTGCTGTGTCTCCGGGTGTGTCTTCTGCTGTGTCTCTGGTGTGTCCTCCTCTGCTGTCTCTGGTGATGTCTCCACGTGCCTGTTTGTCTCGGGTGTGTCTCTGCTGTGTCTCTGTGTGTCTCTCCTGTGTCTCCTGTGTGTCTATGCTGTGTCTAGTGTGTCTCCTCCTGTGTCTCTGTGTGTCTCTGCGTGTCCTCCGGGTGGTGTCTATGCTGTGGTCTCGGCTTTGTCTCTGCTGTGTCTCTGGTGTGTCTCGGGTGTAGATCTTTGTGTGTCTCTGGTGTGTCTCATGTGTGTATCTGGTGTGTACTAGGCTGTGTATATACTTGTATATGGTGTGTAAATGATGTGTATGTGGTGTGTATTGTGTGTATATGGTGTGTCTCCTGTGTGTTGGGGGTGTGTCTATGATGGCTAGATGTGCTGATAGGGTGTGTCTATACTGTGTCATTGGTTGTGTATCGATAGCTGGTGTGTTTGTGTGTATTGGTGTACTCGGGTGTGTGTATTGAGTGGTAGTCTTACTGTAGTCTTGGTGTGTACTCTGCTGTAGGTCTGGGATAGATGTATATGTGTAATCTGTGTACTCTGGTGTGTGTTGATGTGTTGTGTGATGTGTGTTACTAGCGTGTTCTGTATTGGTTGTGTATATGGTGTTATATGTGTGGTAACTATCCTGGTCTCTGATGTGTATATGGCTGTGGTATCGGTGGTATATGAGCTGTGAGTAAGTGATAGGCTGTAATGGGGATAGAGTAGATGGTATGGTGTATTATGGTGGTATGATGTTATATGGTGTGTATATGATGTGTATATTGTTTGATATGGTGTATGGTTTATTTGGTTCATGAGGTGTCTGGTTCTGGGTATATGTGTGATGTATTATGGTGTATATATGATGTGTGTATGGTGTGTATGAGGCTGTGTATATGATGTGTATATGGTGATGTATAGGCTCTGTGTAATATGGTGTGTATATGGTGTGTATTACTGTGTATATGGCGTGGTATATCTGGTGTATATGGCTGTGTATATTGTGTGGTATAGTGGTTGTATATGGTGTGTATATACTGTGTATATGGTGTGTATATGATGTGTACATTGTATGTATAGGCTGTGTATATGATGTGTATATGTGTGGTATATACTGTGTATATGAGGTGTATATGATAGTATATGTTTTGTATAGTGGGTATAGGAGGTGTATATATCTGTGTATATGATGTGTATATGTGTGTCTATGATGCTGTAATATGGTGTGTATATACTGTGTATATGATGTTCTATGGTGTGTATATGGTGTGTATATGAAACACAATGTGTGTATTGATGTGATCTGGGTGTGTTTGGTGTGTCCTGACTGTGGTCTGTTGTTCTGGTGTCTTTGCTGGTAGATTGTGTTCTCCATGTGTCTCATGTGTATTTGTGTGTCTTGCTGTGTGTTGTATTGTGCTCTGCGTGTGTCTCTGCTGTGTTCGTCTGCTACCTGGTGTCTACTGGTGTGTCTCTGCTGTGTGACTCTGGTTTTGTGTCTCTGTTTTGTCTCGGCTTTGTTCTCATTCTTTGTCTGGTGTTATCCTTGTGTGTTCGATGTGTCTTGGTGTGTCTCTAGCTTTGTCTCTGGTTTAGATACTGTTTATATGGTGTGGGTAGATGATTGTGTATATGGTGTGTATAGGTGTGTTCGATTGTGTATCTGTGTGTACATGGTGTTGTCTATATGTGTATATGGTGTGTCTTACTGTGGTCTATGGTGTGTATCTGTGTGTCTCTGGGTGTATAGGTGTGGTATATGGGTGTATTATTGGCGTGTATATGGTGTGTTACTTGTCTTGATGTGTATGGTGTGTATCTCTGGTGTATTATTGTGTGTCTATGATGTTATCTGGTGGTGTAGGCTGTGTAATGAATGTGTATCATGGTGTGTTATGCTGTGTATATGGGTGTATATCGTGGTATATGGATGTGTAGTATGATATGTATATGGCTGTGTATATAACGGTGTATCATGATTGGTGTATATACTGTGTACTATTGATTGTCTATGGGTGTGTATATGCTGTGTATACATGGTGTTTCGGATGTGTATCTGGTGTGTATCTGAAATTGATATTCTGTGTATCGGTTGTGTTAATGAGTGTGTATATGTGTGTCTATGATGTGTACTCTGATGTTCTTTCTCTGTGTATGATGTGTATATGCTGTTATATTGTGTGCGATGCGGTGTATATGGCATGGGGTGATTGTGGGTTGGTGGTTGATCTGTGTATATGATGTGTTTGGTGTGTCGATATGTGTCTTGGGTTTACTTATGTGTTAATGGTGTGTATTGTGTGTTATGGTGTGTTTGATGTGTTTGATTATGTCTGGTTGTGTCTTGGTGTGTTTGGTGGTATATTTAGTAATCACCTAGTAACATAGTAATTAAGGTTGAATAAAGACATTCGTCCATCAAGTCCAACCTATTCATTTTTTTTTTTTTTATTTTTTTTTTTAACCCTACCTAACAGTTGATCCAGAAGGCAAAAAACCCCAGCTAAAAGGGGGGAAAAAATTCCTTCTGACTCCAAACGGCAATCGGAAATATCCCTGGACCAACCAGATCTATTGCATTAATGACCATAATTCTCAATATTCTTTAGTTTTAGAAACTTATCCGCCTTTTTTAAAGTTATTCAATGAACTTGCCATTACACACCTTGCTGGAAGACAGTTCCACCAGTTTCACCGTTCTCACTTAAGAAAAACCCTTCCTAACCTGAAATGAACTTCTTTTCTTCCAACCTAAAGGATTTCCACGTGTCCGCGGATATGACCTATTAGTGAACATGCACCAGAGAGTTCACTGTATGGGCCATTAATATATTTGTATAGGTTATCATGTCCCCACGCAACCGCCGCTTCTTCTCCAATGTAACAGCCCTAACTTGTCTAATCTGCCTGCATATTCAGCCCCTCCATTCCCCTATTAATTTAGTTGCCTTCTCTGAACTGCCTCATGTGTGTATATGGTGTTTATGTATGGTGTAATTGATGTGTATATGTATGTATATGGTGTGCTATAATGTGTATATATCTGTATATAGATTGTATATGGTGTGTATATGATGTGTATATACTGTTATATGATATGTATATGGTGTGTATATTGGTGTGTATATACTGGTATATATGATATGTATATGGTGTGTATATGGTGTGTATATACTGTATATCATGAATATGTATCTGGATGTGTATAGGATGTGGTATATCTATAATGATATGTATAGGTGTGTTATTGGTGTGTATATACTGTATATGGATATGTAATACTGGATGTGTTTATATGGTGTGATATACTGTATATAATGATATGTATAATGGTTGTGTATATGGTGTGTATATCTGTATATATAGTATGTATATGGTGTGAGTATATGTGTGTATATACTGTATATATGATATTTATGGTGTGTATATGGTGTGTATATACTGTCTATATGATATGTATAGGGTGTGTATATGGTGTGTATATACTGTAATATATGATATGTATATGGTGTGTATGGATGTGTATATACTGTATATATGATATGTATGGTGTGTAATATGATGTGTATAACTGTATATATGATATGTATATGGTGTGTATATGATGTGTATATACTGTATATATGATATGTATATGTGTGTATATGGTGTGTATATACTGTATATATATGTATATGGTGTGTATATGATGTGTATATACTGTATATATGATATGTACTATGGTGTGTATATGATGTGTCTATACTGTATATCTGATATGTATATGGTGTGTATATACTGTATATATGATATGTATATGGTGTGTATAGGATGTGATATACTGTATACAGATATGTAATTGTATTGGGGTCTCTCTATCCATCCTTCTTTGTGGCTCCTTTAGTGCCACCAACTGCAACACACAGGGGCGATTTCATAGGGGTTGCAAAATATTGCCCGTGCACAGCAGGGGAGACCGGTAAAAAGGTAACACTGATTGGTTGCTGCAGATTGACACTCAGGATCATGTGCACACTTTCAGGGTTATGGTTGGGGCAAAATTAGCACCATTTTTAACGATAAGAACTTTTATTAACATCTCCCTGTTATTAATAAAGACGTGGGGTCCTCTCTTCCCCACCCCCACCCCGTCCGACCCCATATTTTTACCATTGTCCGTGTGCCAAGCATTTTACCAGTATCTGGCTGCATGTAGTGCCAACCATTTAACAGTGTTAATAAAAACCAGTTTATTAGTGTCTGTGTGCCAAGCATTTTACCATTGTCTGGCTGCGTGTAGTGCCAACCATTTACCAGTGTTAGTTTTCCATTACCAGTATTAATTTCCCAACCAGTTTATTAGTGTCTGTGTGCCAACGGTCAGTGTACTAAGCATTTTTACCATTGTCCGTGTGCCAAGCATTTTACCAGTATCTGGCTGCGTGTAGTGCCAACCATTTACCAGTGTTAATAAAAACCAGTTTATTAGTGTCTGTGTGCCAAGCATTTTACCAGTGTCTGGCTGCGTGTAGTGCCAACCATTTACCAGTGTTAGTTTTCCAACCAGTTTATTAGTGTCTGTGTGCCAACTATTTTACCAGTGGACATGTACTTAGCATTTTTACCAGTCTCTGCGTGCCAAGTATTTTACTATTTTGTTTGTTAGTTAGTAGGTTTGAAGATCTTAATTTAGAAATACTGTTGGAATCTGATTTAATAGTTTGCTAGGAGTATAGGTAAAATATGTTTTAAAATTAGTGTCTTTAAAAAAAAAAGTGATGATGAATTTGGATGTTTTTTATGGGAAAAATTATTTGGCTTGTGGTGCTGTGTTTGAGGCGGGTTGGGGGGGACCTTGTCTAAATTTTGCATCTGGGCCCATATGTCTGTAGCTATGCCATTGGCTCTTTCATACCTTTCAAACAAGCCTAGGATGATAAATGATGGCTTGTAAAGTTACAGTCCCTGGTCTGTCCTGTCTGTCTGAATCTCTGTGACAGTCACATGATGTTCTGTGTAAGAAGCCCCACCCCCAAAAAACTATATTTTTTAAAGCTATTTACAGACCTGCAACCATTCTCTATCCATTTGTCTACCTATGGGCAACTTAAGGAAAGGAAATGTTTTATTTTCAGGCTTGTGGCTAGCTTTAAAAATGCTTTATAAATCCGGAAGCAGGGCTTATGATTAAGCTGATGATGCTCTGTCCCAGCATTGGGCATGCTCCAACCTTGAAGGCAAATTCTGGTGATGTCACAGCTCACAGTACTAGAAAGAAAATTCACCCTTTATGCCGCTGTAACTTTGGATGGACTGAAGCTAGAAGCCGGGAGTCATTCATAGAGCACTCTTTCATAGAGACCCCAGTTCCCCTATAAGGTGTCCATTCACTTTCAATTTTATGATCGATATTAACTGGAATGTCTGTCAAAAAGTAAACATCCCAGGTGGTTGTCTGGACCGTTGTGGGATTGTTGGCAGGTAAGGTGAAGCGTATGGGCACCTTTAAAGGGCATGTCCAACCTTGTCAGTAACCTGAACCCAACCCTAATTGATATATATTTAGTGCTTTATTACCTGCATTACTAACCAGTAATGTTTAGATTGTAAGCTCTTCAGGGTAGGGATATACATGCAATTTTAAAGGGCTACAGAAGATGTTAGCGCTATATAAATCCTCAATAATAATAATAGATAATGATAGTTATTATCCCCATTCTGGCAGAGTAAACTGGCTCCTACCTCCATCCAGTCAATCAAGGCTGTGACAACTGCCAGTGCCTTGTTGACTGTAGTTTCTCGTGCCAATGATTGACTGCAGTTACCCTTGCTACGTCCTCTGCATATGACAATTGACCCTTTTAAAAAAAAAAGGACCTAGTAATGTGAGTGTGTGTCTGCAATAAATGTAATTTTGTTATTTGCAAAACTATTACTAAAGTAATTGCCTTAGTTCATAAACAACTACCAATAGTACCTTGATATGATTAATTGTGATATGTCCAGGAACAGACGTAGTAGCCATCAAAGAGTAACCACTGGTGCATTACATAAACTCCTCTGCACATGCTCAAGCTTATAAAAAGCTCATTGAGCAGAGGGAGGAGGCAGATACCTGAAATTATAAGTTTCAGATGTGCCGGCCACGTTACATTCCAGGACAGCATGAAATAAGTGATGTCCAGCCCTAGGCAGCAGGGTTGCTGATAATATGTGCTGTCTATAACGTCTGGTATTTTTAATGGCTGTCCGTTATAAAAACGTCTATTTTCCAGTGCTACTGTCACTTTAAGAAGCAGCAGTTTATCACCTGTCAGACTGCAGGGATGCTGACTCCTCCCACCCTCTCTCTCAGCCGAGATTTCCTTCCCCTCCCCTTCTGTTTGGTGGGCAGAGCTGGTCTGGGTTACTGGATTGACTGTCCTTGGGATGTCCCAGGCCAGCTGTGTTCGGAATCAATACATTTTTAAATAAAAAAAACTTTACTGAGAACTGACACTGCAGTGGTGGGACTGGAGTAAGTGAGGGGCGGGGACTTGCCTGGTTTCAGTCGGAGGTCGGGTACCAGAGACTGAAGGAGAAGGGACAGACGGAAGGTCAGTGAAGCCTTTAGAAAAGGTTTGGGGACCATAACATTTATCTACTGGAAATGTGGGCAGCATATTTCAGACTGTAGCGGCCTTAATCATATATCTATGATAAAGGGCGCTACAGCCTGAAACACTTTCCACTGTCCCCAGCCAAAAATAAGCTATGTATGATTTTAAAATTGGAAGAAATAAAAGGAAGTTTTATGTATACCGGACTGGTGAGTTGCCTTGTGACTATATCTTCTAGAATGGAGCATCAGTTCATTACACAGTATTGTCAGCCCTCCAGTTCATTACACAGTGTTGTCAGCCCACCAGTTCATTACAGTGTTGTCAGCCCACCAGTTCATTACAGTGTTGTCAGTAGAATTCTAGCACATGTGCACTGAGTAGCCTCCTCCCCCTCCCTGCCAGACCTGTCACGTCACTGCTGACCCTGGATTCCCGCAAAGTGTAAATAATCTTCTCACCAACCACCCATCCCCCTCCCTGCCAGACCTGTCACGTCACTGCTGACCCTGGATTCCCGCCCCTTTCCCCTCCCAGCCAATGAGGGGCGAGCACATTGTTGACGGAGCAGGGAGGGGGTTGGGTGGTTGGTGAGAAGATTATTTGCACTTTGCTGCTGTGTCCTTTACACCAACAGAGGTAAGAGCCATGGAATGGAACACGTCTATTATGGGGACGTGGGACTAGTGCAATGCACATGGATAGTGTGTGTGCTGGGAGATTGTGTGTAAGTGTGTGTGCTGGGAGATTGTGTGTCGGGGGGTCAGAATAAAGGGGAAGTTTACACCGCTGGTTTGATAACAATGGGCGGTAGAATGGAAATTAAACAGAATAACTACAAACCAGTCTCCTAACACGGACCTTAAATTAATACAAAACATGTATATGCCCGTTTCCTAAAAACCCACACGTGATACTTCTCAATGGCCACGTGTCAATACCACGCCGTACTGTGTTACAGGTAATATTGGGTTAGCGTGGGGTTTTCACATAGGGCGCCTGGTGCAATAAACTAAAAGGCCATGTTCACCGCCTTAAAAAACTTTTGACCCCACCCCATGTGGGACCAGCGGACTTAAAGGTAAGCTTCCCTCTCTCAGGAGCACCGGGTAGAAATGTAAGTATTGGGGGGGTATTTACCTGTGTTCCCTCTAAGCTTTTTGTGTGTGCAGAAAAACTATGCAGGCCTGCGCACATACAATCTGCTGGAATATAAGTGCGGCTGTATGTAGCGCACACAATTCCATTTTGAGTTAATACCCCTGCAGTGATGCAGTAATTGTAGTTAAAGGGCATGTCCTCTTATATAAAAAAGATTCTGTAGTGTAGGGGACCCTCTCCCACCCCAACCGCCAAATTTGATTGTAAAAAAAAAAACTATCCTAAATGTACCTACTGAACTTCATTCCCCTGGAGTTCAGACCCTGCCGCCTGCTTGCATGAACCTGTAAGCAAGAGGTAGGACTGGAAGCCGCGTCCATGATTGGCTGAGAGGAAGCCAATCACTGATGCGGCTGCCGGCAGTGTAGAACGCTGGGGGAACGAGGCTCTGTAAGTAAAGTTTGGATTATTTTTTTTACAAACTAATACAGCGTTTAGGGTGGGAGAGAGTCCACTGCACTACGGGAAAATGTTTTTACGTTAGGGCACCAGGAAGCAAACAGGGATCGGGAGGGAGGGAAAGGGCTGCACTGAGCAAGCTTGAAACCTCTCAGAGGACACCTAAGAGGTGGAAACATTTTCCTCCCAGCCAGGCTCCTACTCTTCACTTTTTAGGACTTTGGGCAGACATTACAGGAGAACCATTTGGAGCAGAGAGGTAAGGTAAGGATTTTTATACTCTGCACAGTGCGGCCAGTAGTGGGGGAGAATTTTGTTTTGGGGTGGACATGCCCTTTAAATTAGATATTATTAACTGAAACCGTTAATAATACAGGTATTCACCCCATAACATGTTTCTCTTGTCTTTCCATGTCATTTCTAACCAAATACGATAAAATCTAACTTAGAGCACTGCAGTTACCTCCCCTATCCGTGATCTCATCCATGATCAGATACAGTGTATAGCAAAATAGGAAGTAAACCGATGGGGCTTTCTGTAGTGATTTTATTATTACAGTTATATCTGCAGTTAGGAATTACGTAGACGAGAGACAAATTATACATCATTTAAATCTGCAGGTGATTTATGTTCATTTGCTGGTTTCTGGTGGTGTGGCTCTTTTGTTGTTAGGGACCCATAATATGGTATCTACATGTAGTGGTGTTAAATCTGCTTCTATTGTGGTCCACTGTGAGTGGGGGAATCTGGAGTGCCAAGGTGTTATTTGAGCTAGTTGTGCTGCTAGATAGTATTTATATAGAGATGGGACTCTAAAGGTGGCCATATATCAGTGCAAAGTATTCTTGGAAGTACATTCATCTTATATGTATGTATTCTCCCTAACCACGAGATGTTTAATTTGTCCCATCTGTTTAAACCTTTTTGTATTGTTTTGTAGATTTTTGGGAAGTTGGCTTGGTATAGGGTGTCAATGGTAGGTGTTAGCCATATTCCCAGGTAGTGGAGACCTGTTTGCTTCCAGTTTGTATGAAAATTAAGTGTTATTAGTTTTTTTTATGCTCAGTCAGGTTGATGGAGAGGAATTCGGTTTTATCTTGGTTTATTGTTAAACCAGAAATTTCTGCTATTTATTTTAGACTGGAGTATAGATTTGGGAATGAGATTAGAGGTGATGTTAAGGTTAGTGCTATAGCCTTAGCAAATATACTTATTTTATATTGTTTGTCTTTTATTGTGACTTGTGGTTCCATAGCCAATATAAATAATACAGGTGAGAGTGGACACCCTTGTCTTGTTCCTCTTTGAATTGTTTTGGGATCAATGTTTTTTGATGGCAGGCATCAAAAAGGCGCCGGTTTTAGTGTGGATTTCAGTAATTGTTGTATTTTTTTTTCTGGGGTTGAGTAGGTTTGCCAATGGCCTATCTGCTTTATTTCCCTTGTGGTAATAGTTTTTTTTTCCATCTAAGCTTTTTTTTTGATTATTGGATGTCTAGGATGTCTTTATTGTTTGTTTCTATATGTTTGGTTTCTAAAACATCATTTCATTTGTCAAAGTTGTATTTTCTTTTATTGTGAGGCTTTTTGATTGAGTATGCCCCATATGTAGGCTTTATGGGCTGCCCATACCCATGGGAATCCTACTTGTCTGGTGTAGTTCAGAGACAAATATTCAGAGATATATTTGTCAATTGAATTATTAGTCCTTTGTCAGATAATAGAGATTCATTAAAGGACAACTCCACCCTCATAAGAACATCTTTTAGAAAGAATGGCCTCTTTAAAATATGTTGATATATCATACTTTGTCCTATGAATTCATTACTGTATGCCTGCTATGCTTCTGGATGCCTCATGGAAACTGAGCAATTTAGAAACCTGTACTGAGCCTGTACTGAGCCTGGGCATGCTCAGAAGAGGCAGACAGGGGATTAACATTCAGTCATTGGCTGTGATGTCAACTGTCAAATCCATAATTGACAGTTACTAACTGGAAAAGGGTCGTTTCTTGGGTCGTTTCTTGGGTGTTAGTGAAGGATTCTGAGACCCCCCGGAGTGATCGGTGTGATCGGTTCTCCAGGTCATCTATTTGTAGTGCGAGTCTATGGTTAGCCGCCCTTAAGCCTTCTATGTCATTCTGGGAGTTGGTGATCATCTCTACCAGGTCATCCTGACGTGTCTCTATGTCTCCGATCCTCTGTCCCAGTTCTCCTAGTTCGGCCCTTAATGGAGCGATTGCAGCCTGTAGCTCTTCTTTGAACAAGGTGCGCATCTGTGTCAGGGGGCCTTGTGTGAACTCTGGTGTTGGGGGGTGCTCACTTCGCGGGCTTTTCCCAGGCGAGTTTGGTTCCTCCCCTTCCATTAGGCCTGAGGGTTGCTGCGTTCCATGGCGGAATGCTTGGGGGGACAAGTCATATCTTGTTGATATTGACGGAGTTTGGGAGATATTGATGGTTATCCCAATGTCCGTTCCTGAAGCTGCCACGAGTGCCCGTTTCTGGCCTTTAAAGGGATAGTCCACCCAAAAAGTGAACTATTCCTTTAACGTATTGAATGAAGACTGGGAGGTTAAGGAGCTATGCCTTACCTCCCGTTCTTCAATCAATTCCCTGGGAACGTCAAACAAAGAACAAAGAAACTTACCTTACATGCGATTCTCCGCAGGAGCAGTGGGAATTCACAACCGCTTCCTGTTCAAAGTAACTATAGTGTGCATTATCGTGCATACACGCTATAGTTACTCTGAACCAGGAAGCGGTCGGGACCTGCCACTGCTGATGAGTAGGATCATGAGTAAAGTAAGCTTCTTTGTTCTTCATCCATTGCTCCTGGGGAATTGATTGAAGAACGTTAGGTAAGGCATAGCTCCTTAACCACCGGTCTTCAATCAATATTTTTAAAAGAGAAATATCATGAATATAAAGTTTTCTTAAAAAACAGTAAAAATGAAAAGTACGTGGGACATGGATATAGAATTGGTAATTCCTATCCCCCAATATTGTTTGTGTGAGGAGCACCAGCCCAAAGAAAATTTATTCTGCCAGTCTTCCTCCTCGCTTCAGCACTATCTTTAATACAGGAATAGTCCAGGACTAACCTGGCAAATTAAAATTGTACATGCTGTAGCTCCTCAACGAAACAATATTATGAGATGGGAATAGTCAATCCGACCTCCCTGCCCCAGGTACTTTCCAATTTTAAATAGTTATTTTTTACAGTAAAGATATCCTTTAAGGATTAGTTCACTTTTTGAGTGAACTATTCCTTTAAGTCAAAGAATTTAGATTTCGGGTGATTTTCTCCTTTAAGAGCGTGGTGTTTACTTTTGTACAAATTTATTATTATGATTTCACCTTATTTTTACTAGGCCGTGTGACTGAATACAGAAGTGAAATGGAAGATGATACGTTAATAAGTTTAGTCCTTTAAAGGTTAAACCACCCAAGACTTTGTCTAAAGAACATTGCTTCTGCAAACAGTGACTCGTTTTATATCAGATACAGTTAACATGGAATTGTGTTCAATCAAACAAGAACAATCAGATTTCAACATTATCCCACTTACAGAACAGATCCATGCAACAGATCCATCTACTGATACCATGGGATCCAACCTAAATAACAGCTTGTCAGCTAATTCTATATCAAATGGTATTAAAGAGGAGATGGAATCATGGGAAGGAATTTCAAGAATTGGTACCATTAATCCACTTACAGAACAGATACAGGGAACAGATCCATCTACTGATACCATGGGATCCAACCTAAATAACAGCTTGTCAGATATTTATATCAAATGGTATTAAGAGGAGATGGAATCATGGGAAGGAATGTTCAGATTGTACCATTAATCCACTACAGAAACAGATACAGGGAACGATCCATCTACTGATACCATGGGATCCAACCTAAATAACAGCTTGTCAGATAATTATATATCAAATGGTATTAAAGAGGAGATGGATCATGGGAAGGAGAATGTTCAATTGTACCATTAATCCACTTACAAAAAGATACAGGGAACAGATCCATCTACTGATACCATGGGATCCAACCTAATAACGCTTGTCAGATAATTATATATCAAATGGTTTAAAGAGGAGTTGGGTTCATGGAAGAAGAATTCAATTGTACCATTAATCCACTTACAGAACAGATACAGGGAACAGATCCATCTACTGATACCATGGATCCAACCTAAATAACAGCTTGTCAGATAATTATATATCAAATGGTATTAAGAGGAGATGGATCATGGGAAGGAGAATGTTCAATTGTACCTTAATCCCTTACCAACAGATACAGGGAACAGATCCATCTACTGATACCATGGGATCCAACCTAAAATACAGCTTGTCAGATAATTATATATCAAATGGTATTAAAGAGGAGATGGAATCATGGGAGGAGAATGTTCAGATTGTACCATTATCCACTTACAGAACAGATACAGGGAACAGATCCATCTACTGTACCATGGGATCCAACCTAAATAACAGCTTGTCAGTATTATATATCAAATGGTATTAAAGAGGAGATGGAATCATGGAAGGAGAATGTTCAGATTGTACCATTAATCCACTTACAGAACAGATACAGGGAACAGATCCATCTACTGATACCATGGGATCCAACCTAAATAACCGCTTGTCAGATAATTATATATCAAATGGTATTAAAGAGGAGATGGAATCATGGGAAGGAGAATGTTCAGATTGTACCATTAATCCACTTACAGAACAGATACAGGGAACAGATCCATCTACTGATACCATGGGATCCAACCTAAATAACAGCTTGTCAGATAATTATATATCAAATGGTATTAAAGAGGAGTTGGGTGGAAGAGAAGTAGCACGTTTAGGTTGCAGTGATAACTCACCTACAATACAGAAACAAGGGACAGAACCAACATATTCTTGTTCTCTGTGCAGGAAAAACTTTATGTTTCATTCAAAATTTATTCACAATGGAGAAAAACACTTTTTTTGTTGTTGGTGTGGGAAATCCTTTCGATATATGAGTCGTCTTAAAAAACATTTAAACTCTCACGTACCAAAGAAGATAACACGTTCCCGGCCAGTAAAGAAGAGTACAGGACTGACTAGGAGGGAATTAAGGGCACAAGCTAAGTCTTCTTCTCACGTCCATCCCCTATCAGTTTCAGAAGAAACCAATGCAAAGACTGTGATAAATTAATCAATAATAGTGCATGCGTGGAAGCTTTGTATTTGTAGACTCCTTCCGCCATCTATACACTTGTCATTGGGTACGTGTATGGATGGACCAACTGGGTAGTGGTTCAGTGACATAGTTAGCATTTATTGGCTGCTTACTATGCCATAAATGACCAATCAGATGTTTGATAATGTAAACATAATAATATTTCTTGTTTTCAACATTTTCTATATTTGATAAAAAGCAGAAAATATGAATTACTTGTAATAAGTTGTTTTGTGGTACCTTAGGTTTGAGGATTTTGGTTTTCGAACAATGCAGGCCAGACATTTTAATACACACACATATCCCTTATATTATATAAATATATTTATATCTCCATAGGGATTGCATTAAGTTTTTAGGAGCTACCAATGTGATGGGGGGTATAGGATATTACTACATATAAGGTGTATATGTATGTGTGTACTGTCTCACTATTGCCATTTAAATGACCATCAGTAAATGTATATAAAGAATAGCACTGACTTATATTAGGTACAACACAAAATATACAAAATACATAAACTTACTTACAGAGCTGAGATCTCTATTTCAAAATGGAATGGTCAAATGGCAGCTTAAACCACACCCCTGTGTCTGCTCAATGTGAAAGGAAGTGTAATCCAGAAAAAGTTAGTCTGCTACACAGGATGTGATGAGTATTGTAATGGACATATACACCAAGGCTCCTTATATAACATCTCCAGCCTGCAGGTGGTGTAAATGAGTGATAAATGACAAGCCATCCCTGCTCTCTATGGCTAGGATGACAGAAAGTGAAAGTAGATTGTGGTGTGTGCTTTGGAGTGATATTGACTGCAACACAAGATCCTGTGTATAAGACCCTGTATATAAGATCCTGCGTATAAGACCCTGCGTGTATAAGACCCTGCGTATAAGATCCTGCGTATAAGATCCTGCTACCACCTGTTGGGAGGACAGATTATTGGACAGACAATTTACCTTATTGGATACAAACTCTGAGATAACAGATAAGTGTACACCAACTTACAAGGACACACAATATACAGACCTGGTCAATATTCAAAGTGGTGCACCATAGACAGGGACACCCCTGATTACTGCACATGTTATGTGGGAACCTGTGCACTGTCTGCTTTGTGCCAGACCACCAGAGTAACCCACTTTGTGCCATGCTACCCATAATTCTTCCATAAACACCATAGTAACACACTGTGTGCCATGCTACCCATAATCCTTCCTTAAAGTAGTGATCTGGTACAAATTGGTGGCAGCGGTGCTGGTAATACCATTTATTCTCCCGGTTTTATCTGTATATTTGTTCTCTGTATTAAGCTATGGAGGCTGCTACTGATAGTATTGATTTAAATCCTCCTGTCCTTGTACCTGCAGATGAAATTCCCCAATAAGACTCAGTAGCTCTACCAGGCCCAATTGCTGGTAATTTTTTTTGAGTGGCGGCGCGTAAAATGGGGCACGTTCCCCCCCTCCAAACTGTACCGGGTTTCCAATGTGTTGTTCAGGCCAGGCAGTGTAAGTTCCAATGTGTTGTTCAGGCCGGGCAGTGTAAGTTCCAATGTGTTGTTCTGGCCGGCAGTGTAAGTTCCAATGTGTTGTTCTGGCCGACAGTGTAAGTTCCAATGTGTTGTTCTGGCCGGGCAGTGTAAGTTCCAATGTTTTGTTCTGGCCGGGCAGTGTAAGTTCCAATGTGTTGTTCTGGCCGGGCAGTGTAAGTTCCAATGTGTTGTTCAGGCCGGGCAGTGTAAGTTCCAATGTGTTGTTCTGGCCGGCGTGTAGTTCCAATGTGTTTTTTGTTCTGCCGGGCAGTGTAGTTTCCAATGTGTTTTGTTCGGGCCGGCATGTAAGTTCCAATGTGTTGTTCTGGGGCCGGCAGTGTAAGTTCCAATGTGTTGTTCAGGCCGGGCAGTGTAAGTTCCAATGTGTTGTTCTGGTGCCGCAGTGTAGTTCCAATGTTTTTGTTCTGGCCGGCAGTGTAAGTTCCAATTGTTGTTCAGGCCGGGCAGTGTAAGTTCCAATGTGTTGTTCAGGCCGGGCAGTGTAAGTTCCAATGTGTTGTTCTGGCCGGGCAGTGTAAGTTCCAATATGTTGTTCAGGCCGGGCAGTGTAAGTTCCAATGTGTTGTTCAGGCCGGGCAGTGTAAGTTCCAATGTGTTGTTTCGGGGGCCGGGCAGTGTAAGTATCCAATGTGTTGTTCAGGCCGGCCAGTGTAAGTTCCAATGTGTTTTGTTCAGCGGGCAGTGTAGTTCCATGTGTTGTTCGGCCGGGCAGTGTAAGTTCCAATGTGTTTTTCTGCCGGCAGTGTAGTTCCAATGTTGTTCGCAGGCCGGGCAGTGTAAGTTCCAATGTGTGTTCAGGCCGGGCAGTGTAAGTTCCAATGTGTTTTTGTTCTGGCCGGGCAGTGTAAGTTCCAATGTGTTGTTCAGGCCGGGCAGTGTAAGTTCCAATGTGTTGTTCTGGCCGGGCAGTGTAAGTTCCAATGTGTTGTTCAGGCCGGGCAGTGTAAGTTCCAATGTGTTGTTCAGGCCGGCAGTGTAAGTTCCAATGTGTTGTTCTGGCCGGCATGGTAAGTTCCAAGTGTGTTCAGGCCGGGCAGTGTAAGTTCCAATGTGTTGTTCTGGCCGGCAGTGTAAGTTCCAATGTGTTGTTCAGGCCGGGCAGTGTAAGTTCCAATGTGTTGTTCTGGCCGGCAGTGTAAGTTCCAATGTGTTGTTCTGGGGCCGGGCGTGTAGTTCCAATGTGTTTTTCAGCGGGCATGTAAGTCCAATGTGTTGTTCAGGCCGGGCAGTGTAAGTTCCAATGTGTTTGTTCAGGCCGGGCAGTGTTAGTTCCAATGTGTTGTTCAGGCCGGCAGTGTAAGTTCCAATGTGTTGTTCTGGCCGGCAGTGTAAGTTCCAATGTGTTGTTCAGGCCGGGCAGTGTAAGTTCCAATTTTGTTTTCAGGCCGGCAGTGTAAGTTCCAATGTGTTGTTCAGGCGGGCAGTGTAAGTTCCAATGTGTTGTTCTGGCCGGCAGTGTAAGTTCCAATGTGTTGTTCGAGCAGCCGGGCAGTGTAAGTTCCAATGTGTGTTGTCGGCCGGGCAGTGTAAGTTCCAATGTGTTGTTCAGGCCGGCAGTGTAGTTCCAATGTGTTTGTTCTGGCCGGGCAGTGTAAGTTCTCAATGTTTGTTCGTGGCCGGGCGTGTAAGTTCCAATGTGTTGTTCGGCCGGCAGTGTAAGTTCCAATGTGTTGTTCGGGCGGCCGGGCAGTGTAAGTTCCAATGTGTTGTTCTGGCCGGGCAGTGTAAGTTCCAATGTTGTTCAGGCCGGGCAGTGTAGTTCCAATGTGTTTTTCTGGCCGGGCAGTGTAAGTTCCATTGTTGTTCAGGCCGGGCAGTGAGTTCCAATGTGTTTTTCGGCCGCGAGTGTAATTCCAATGTGTTTTGTTCTGGCCGGCAGTGTAAGTTCCAATGTGTTTTCAGGCCGGCAGTGTGTTCCAATGTGTTGTTCGGCCGGCAGTGTAAGTTCCAATGTGTGTTCAGGCCGGGCAGTGTAAGTTCCAATGTGTTGTTCTGGCCGGCAGTGTAGTTCCAATGTGTTGTCTGCCGGCAGTGTAAGTTCCAATGTGTTGTTCTGGCGCGGGCAGTGTGTAGTTCCAATGTGTTGTTCTGGCCGGCAGTGTAAGTTCCAATGTGTTGTTCAGCGGCCGGGCAGTGTATAGTTTTAAATAAAGTTTATTTTAAAAAACTTTAATACATTAACACTGTCTGGCCAATAGGAACCTAGTGGGGTTCCTCACAGGACAGCGCTGCTGGAAGGTAACGGAAGTGGTTGAAGCAGCACAACACAAAACAGGAAGTCTGTCACTGAAAATCCCTTCCCCTGATCAGAGCAGCAGCAATTGGAGCCAGAAGTGACTTTATTTTAAAAAGATACAACTATTATCTGTAATTCTGGATTTCTTACATGGAACATTGAGTACAGTTCACTGTGTAGGGACAGAGAGATAGATAGATACGATAGATATAGACTAGATAGATAGATAGATAGCAGTATTGATAGATAGATAGCATAGATGCGAGATAGATAGATACAGATAGATAGATAGCGAGAGCGAGAGAGAGGAGAGAGAGAGAGAGTAGATAGATAGATGAGAGAGAGAGACAGACAGACAGATAGAAAGAGAGAGAGGTAGATAATAGATAGATATAGTGATATAGAAAATAGATGACAGATAGATAGAGAGATAGATAATAGATAGAGAGAGAGAGAGATTAGGATGGATGGATAGATAGATAGGCAGATAGATAGATAGATATAGTCAGATAGATAGATGATAGGCAGATAGATGTAGATAGATAGGCAATAGATGATAGAATAGGGATAAATAGATGATAGAGAGGCAGACAGATACGCAGACAGATATAGATAAGCAGACAGAAGGATAGACAGTCAGGCAGATAGATAAACAGCAGATATGGAGATAGATTCTTCATCTATCTCCATCTCTGTCTGTCTCTCATCCATATCTGTCAGTCTATCTCCATCTCCAATATCTGTAGGTCTATCTCCATATTTATCTATCTATCTATCTATCTATCATCTTATCTATCTCCTTATCATCATCTATCTATCATCTATCTGCCTATCTATTGATTTATCTCCATATATACCTAAATATCTATCTATCTATCTCCATATATGCCTATCTATCTATCTATCTCCTAGATAATAAAATATAGACAGACAGAGAAATAAGAAAGATACATATATAGATGCATAGACTGGACAGACAGATAGATAGAAAGTCAGACAGTGATAGACAGATATATATATATAGATGGACAACAGCAGATTGCCCTATATGTAGCCAGGCAATGCTTTCAAACTATTACACATTCTATAAAATCAAAATTATTAGTTAAAACACACACATTTAAATGTAAGGTATGTAATAGCTGTTTCATACACCTTACATTATACTGACATAATTATTGGTGTTTTTTAATGTGCCCCATTGTAAGCCTTTGTGCCCATGTTGTGCCCAGGAAAATTCTGGAGCTGGAGCCGCCACTGGGGATGGACTGATTGGCTAGAACAGTTTGAATTGGCAGCCACTATTAATGGCTGCCTTTTGCTTAGTGGTAAACAGGCAGGTATACCAAGGATTTACTGTATATAAAGGATAAATCCATTTCTGTAGGTAAACTGGGAATGAGAAATGTTTGTTTATACGTTAGATTATTAGGGCAATGCTATTATAATACATGATGCTGTGATGTACCTTCTGTTATATATATGAGGTACCATCACCACTTGCTGTGGTGAATACTATAAGTATTAACTAGCATGTTAGTTTCAACCACACGTGTGGCA
Organism: Hymenochirus boettgeri; assembly: GCA_019447015.1. Taxonomy (NCBI): domain Eukaryota; kingdom Metazoa; phylum Chordata; class Amphibia; order Anura; family Pipidae; genus Hymenochirus; species Hymenochirus boettgeri. The sequence goes on along the minus strand of JAACNH010001621.1, from coordinate 35,747 downwards.
GATTGCCTGGGTCTACTCTCAGGCCTGCAGGATTATCCTATTTGGTTCCCCTGGAAGCTGGGGCTGAGTAAAAATATACCTGTGTAAAGATTTTAATCTCTATATCCACACATAGGCAAAACACCCAACACATTCATATTTTACACTTACACAAACAGGACAGGACATTCATTTTACAACTTACACAACAGGACACATGCATTTTACAACTTACACAAACAGGACAGGACATTCATTTTACAACTTACACAAACAGGACACATTCATTTTACAACTTACACTAACAGGACAGGACATTCATTTTACAACTTACACAAACAGGACACATTCATTTTACAACTTATACAAATGGGACAGCATACAGGAAGTATTTAAAGGGCATGTCCACTAAAACCAAACTTTCTCCTAAAATGTAAACATACCCCCCCCAAATACCACTTATTTGCATATTCAAAAGACGCTTCTGAACTTCCCTACCTGACCCGGTCCCTCATTGCTCCTATTCTGCCGCTGCTGACAGCCTCTCCACTTACTGGTTGCGGTTAAGGCGCAACGTGACATCACACCCAATCGCCTGGCAGAGCGCGACCAGAAGTAAAGCGGCTGTCAGCAAGGACTGGGTCAGGTAGGAAAGTTCAGGAGCGTCTTTGGAAGCTGTGAATATAGCCAAAGTGGGTTTTTTTTGAGTGGACTTGTCCTTTAAAGATTTGTACAACACATTGGGTGTGGAAATTTTCTGTACTAGGCTGTGCTATATTATATAGTAGGTGGAGATGTTATTATCTAGTATATAGTAAATGGAGAGTATTTTATAGTAACTGTGAAAGTATATTATCTCCTCTGGCCGTCATTATCTCGTATGGACCGTATATTCTCTAGTATGGCGGGAGTCATTATCTCGTCTTGACCGTCCTCTTCTCGTCTGGGAGCGTCCTATCTCTAGTCTTGCCCGTCTCTTCTCCTCGTTGGCGCGTTTCTTCTATCCGTCTGCCGTCCTTCTCTCTCCTCCTCTCTCGTCTGCGTCGTCTCTGCTGCCGTCTCTGCTCTCGTCTGGCCCGTCTCCTCTCCTCGTCCTGGCGCGTCGTTCTCATTCTTGCCCGTTCTCTCTCGTCTGGCGCTCTCTCTTCTCGTCTGGCCCGTCCCATTCTCTCGTCTCTGGCGCATCTCTTCTCCTCTTCTTGCCCGTCTCTTCTCTCGTCTGGCGCGTCTCTCTTCTCGTCTGGCCCGTCCCTTCTTCGTCTGGCGCGTCTCTTGCTCTCGTCTGCCCGTCTCTTCTCTCGTCTGGGGCGTCCTTTTCTCGTCTGGCCCGTCCCTTCTCTCGTCTGGCCCGTCTCTTCCTCTCGTCTCGTCGGCTCGTCCTCTTTTCTCGCCTGGCTCCGCCTCTTCTCTCGCCTGGCCCGTCCACTTCTCCCGTCTGCGCGTCCTCTGCTCTCGTTTGGCGCGTCTCTTCTCTCGTCTGGGGCGTCTCTTCTCTCCGTCTCGTCTCTTCTCCTCGTCTCGTCCTGGCTTCGTCTCTTCCTCTCGCCTGCTCGTCTCTTCTCTCGCTGGCCGTCCCCTTCTCCGGTCTGGCGGTCTCTTCTCTCGTCTGGCCCGTCTCTTCTCTCTCGTGGCGCGTCTTTCTCTCGTCTCGTCTGGCTCGTCTCTTTCTCGCCTGGCTCGTCTCTTCATCTGCCAGGCCCCGTCCCTTCATCACCTCTGGCTGCGCCTTCCCTGCTCCTCGTCTTGGCGCGTCTATTTCTACGTTGGGGCTTATATATATGTAAGTCTATTACTATAGTATACCTGCCTTGTGAACGTCTCCATTCATCCAGTCCTGGTATACTTGTTGTATGTCAACTTCAGCTCACGGACTTGAAGTTTAGTTTCTGAACGACGTTCGCTAGCCCATCCGACTGCGCTTTCTCAATTCAGAATGGACTTGTACAGACTCTGTGGCCAATTAATGTACCCCTGGAAAATCCCATTAGCATAAGCACAGCCCAGGTGTTAAGGGCGTGATTGGATAGTGGCTAAGAGGTGTTATAGGAACGCCCAGAGTAAGGTGTCAAAACAGCATTGTACATGGCAGACAGATGGAGAGTATATGATATAGTTTGGAAAGTATATTATATAGTATGGAGAGTATATTATATAGATGCGCAGAGGCTGTGGAGCGAGGATGCGGATCGCGCGGCCGCCGGACAAGGTAGGGGAAACATTGACTCGAGTATAAACCGAGGTAAGATTTTCAGGCTTTTTTTAAAGCCTGAAAACCTCGGTTTATACTCGAGTATATACGGTATATAGAATGGAAAGTACATTATATAGTATGGAGAGTATATTATATAGTATGGAGAGTATATTATATAGTATAGTATGGATAGTATATTATATAGAATGGAAAGTATATTATATAGTATGGGGAGTATATTATATAGAATGGAAAGTACATTATAAAGTATGGAGAGTATATTATATAGTATAGTATAGATAGTATATTATATAGAATGGAAAGTATATTATATAGTATGGGGAGTATATTATATAGAATGGAAAGTACATTATAAAGTATGGAGAGTATATCCCCCCCCTCTCCCCCCCCTACCTCCCCTTCCTTCGCCGCGCTGCGATCTCTCTCTCTTCCCCCCTGCACATTCCCCTGGCACGCTTCCCCCCCCCCCCTGTGTCTTTGCTCACCTGTGCCCGGGCCGTTTCCCTCCGCCCCCCGTTCGTCTGCTCCCCCCGGCTGTGCTGCTCTTGTCCTGCGCCCTCTCCCCCCCGGGCTCTTATAGACCAGCTCCAGCCTGCAGGTGGGGGTAAAGGATGCTAAATACAAGCCAGCCTGCTCGCCTATGCGGGATGACAGCCAGTGACAGTAGATTGGGGGGGGTGTTGCGTTGGAGGATATGGACTACAACACAAGATCCTGTATCAGGACCCGGTAGACTAGACCTGCGTATAAGACCCTGCGTTATAAGACCCTGCGTATACGAGCCGGCGTATACGCTCCTGCGACCACCGGTTTGGGAGCGAAGATTATTGACCGACAAAACAGTTTCCATTATGGAATACAAACTCTTAATAACAGATAAGTGTACACCGCAACGTACAAGGACAACAATATACAGCCTGTCCAATATTCAAAGTGGGTGCACCATATACCAGGGACACCCTGCTTACCTGCACATGGTTATGTGGGAACCTGTGCACTGTCCTGCTTTGGTGCCAGACCCACCAAGTAACCCACTTGTGTGCCACTGCTACCTAATTCCTTCCATGAACACCATAGTAAACACACTGTGTGCCATCTACCCATATCCCTATCCTTACCTGTAGTGATCTGGGTACAATGGTATGCAGCGGTGTGGTAATTACCATTTATTCTCCCTGGTTTTATCTGTATATTTGTTCCTGTATTCAAGCTATGGAGGCTGCATACTTGATACGGTATTGATTTAAATCCTCCTGTCTGTACCTCAGATGAATTCCCCAATAACTCAGTAGCTCTACCAGGCCCAATTGTAATGGTGAAAAAAATTTTTAGTGGCGGCGCTACGGTAAATGGGGCAACTTCGCCCCCTCCAAACTGTCCCACCCTACCCGGGTTTTCCCAATGTGTTTGTCAGCCCAGGGGATGTAGTTCCCCATGTGTGTTCTGGCCGGGCAGTTAAAGTTCGCAATGGTTTTCTTCAGAGCCCCCCCCCGGCAGTGGTTAGTTCCAATGTGTTGTTCTAGGGCGACCGGTGTAATTCCATGTGTTGTTTCGGCCGGGCCAGTGGTAATTCCAATGTGTTTGTTCTAGTGTGGCCGTGGCAGTTGTAGTTCCCATGTGTTGTTCGCAGCGGCTTTAAGTTTCATTTCTAGTCGCCGGCAGTGTAAGTTCCAATGTATTGTTCAGGCCGGGCAGTGTAAGTTTCCAATGTGTTTTGTTATCATAAGGGCCGGCAGTGTAGTTCCAATGTGTTGTTCTGGAGGAAACCAATGTGTCTGGCTGTAGTTCCAATGTGTTTTTGTTTTCGCCGTTAGCTGTGTTTCGTCGGCCGTGTAAGTTCCAATGTGTTGTTCTGTGCCGGCAGGTAAGTTCCATAGTGTTTGTTTCAGGCCGGGCAGTGTACGTTTCCATGTGTTTGTTCTCCTGGTTTGGCCGATGTAGTTCCAATGTTTTGTTCTGGCCGGTGCAGTGTAGTTCCATGTGTTGTTCAGCCGGGCAGTTATTCCAATGTGTGTGTCAGGCCGGGCAGTTTAAGTTCCAATTTGTTGTCTGGCCGGCAGTTAAGTTCCAATGTGTTGTTCTGCGCCGGCAGTGTAAGTTCCATGTTTTGTTCAGGCCGGACAGTGTAGTTCCAATGTGTTGTTCTGGGCCGGGGCAGTGTAAGTTCCAATGTGTTGTTTCGCCGGCAGTGTAAGTTCCAATGTGTTTTTTCAGGCCGGGCAGTGTAATTTCCAATGTGTTGTTCGGCCGGGCAGTGTAATTCCAATGTTGGTGTGTTCATGCCGGGCTAGTGTAGATTCCAATGTGTTGTTCTGCCGGGCAGTGTAAGTTCCAATGTTTGTTCAGGCCGGGCAGTGTAAGTTCAATGTTTGTTCGGCGAGTGTAGTTCCAATGTGTTGTTCTGGCCGGGCAGTGTAAGTTCCATTGTTTTGTTTCAGGCCGGCAGTGTAAGTTCCATGTGTTGTACTGGCCGGGCAGTGTAAGTTCCATGTGTTGTTGTTCGGCCGGGCAGGTAAGTTCCAATGTGTTTTGTTTCAGGCCGGCAGTGTAGTTCCATGTGTGTTCTGGCTGGGGCATGTTAGTTCCATGTGTTGTCAGGCCGGGCAGTGTAAGTTCCATCCAATGTGTTGTTCGGGGCCGGTCATTGGAAGTTCCAATGTGTTGTTCTGGGCCGGGTCAGTGTAAGTTCCAATGTGTTGTTTAGCCGGGCAGTTGCACCAATGTATCGGTTGCCGGCAGTGTAAGTTCCAAAGTGTGTTGTTCTGGCCGGCAGTGTAAGTTCCATGGTGTTTTCTGGGCCGGGCAGTGTAATCCAATATTTTGTGTTATCTGGCCTGGGCATGTAAGTTCCAATGTGTTTTTCTGGCCGGGCAGTGTATAGTTCCAATGTGTTGTTCAGGCCGGGCATGTAAGTTCCAGTGTTTGTGTGTTCGCCGGGGCAGTGTAAGTTCCAATGTGTTGTTCTGGCCGGGCAGTGTAAGTTCAATGTGTGTTCTGGCCGGCATTGTAAGTTCCAATGTTGTTGTTCTGGCCGGGCAGTGTAAGTTCCAATGTGTTTGTTCATGGCCGGGCAGTGTAGTCCAATGTGCTGTTCTGGCCCGGGCAGTGTAAGTTCCAATGTGTGTCAGGCCGGGCAGTGTAAGTTCCAATGTGTTGTTCTGGCCGGCCAGGGTAATTCCAATGTGTTGTTCAGGCCGGGCAGTGTAAATTCCATGTGTTGTTTTGGCCGGCAGTGTAAGTTCAAGTGGTGTTCGCCGCAGTGTAAGTTCCAATGTGTTGTTCTGGCCGGCAGTGTGTAAAGTTCCAATTGTGTTTGTTCTGGCCGGGGCAGTGTAAGTTCCAATGTGTGTTCAGGCCGGCAGTGTAAGTTCCAATGTGTTGTTTCTGGCCGGCAGTTAAGTTCCAATGTGTTGTTCTGTCTGGGGGGGGCCGGGCAGTGTAAGTTCCAATGGTTGTTCAGGCCGAGTGTCATTCGCAGGTGTTGTTCTGCCGCAGTGTAAGTTCCAATGTGTTGTTCGGCCGGGCATTGGTAAAGTTTCCAATGTGCTGTTTTCAGCCTGGGCAGGTAAAGTTTCAATGGTGTTGTTCTGGGCCGGCAGTGTTAGTCCAATGTGTGTTCAGCGCCGGGAGTAGGTTAAATTCCAATGTGTTGTTCTGGCCGGGGGCAGTGTTTCAGCGGCAGTGTAAGTTCCATGTGTTGTTAGGCCGGGCAGGGGCAGTGTTAGTTCCAATGGCGTGCAGTTGTAAAGTCAAGGGTTGTCGCGGCAGTTGTAAGTTCCATGTGTTGTTCAGGCCGGGCATTGTAAGTTCCCAATGTGTGTTCGCCGGCAGTGAGTTTCCCAATGGTTTGTTCTGTCGCCGGCATGTAAGTTCCAATGTGTTTGTCGGACGGCAGTGTTAGTCCAATGGGTTGTTCGTGGCCGCAGTGAAGTTCCAATGTGTGTTCAGGCCGGCAGTGTAAGTCAGTGTGTTCAGGCTGGGGCAGTGTAGTTGCACAATGTGTTGTTTCAGGCCGCAGTGTTGTTCCAATTGTTGTTCAGGCCGGCAGAAGTTAGTTCCAATGTGTTTTCTGCCGCAGTGTAATTCCAATGTTGTTCAGGCCGGCAGGTAAGTTCCAATGTGTTAGTCTGGGGCCGCATGTTTGAAGTTCACACATGTGTGTTACTGGCCTAGTGGTAAGTCCAATGTGTTTCAGCGACGGCGTGTCAGTGTAAGTTCAAAGTGTTGTGTTCCTGGGCCGTGTTAGTTCAAATGTTGTTCGGGCCGGCAGTGTAAGTTCCAATGTGTGTTCAGGCCGGCAGTGTTAGTTTCCAAGTGTTGTTTTGGCGCTGTCCTGGGCGGCGGCAGTGTAGTTTCAATGTTGTCGCGGACAGTGTTAGTTCCGTGTTTCAGCCGGGATAGCGTGTTCAGGCACGGAGTCAGTTGTCAATGTTTGTTGAGCCAGGTAAGTTCCAAGTGTTGTTCAGGCCGGGCAGGTGTAGTTCCACTGTGTTGTTCGTGGCCGGCAGTGTAGTTCCAATGTTGTTCTAGGCCAGTGTTTGTAGTTTCTCAATGTGTTCTGCAGGCAGTGTAAGAGTTTCCAAGTGTTGTTCAGCCGGCAGTGTAAGTTCCAATGTGTTGTTCAGGCCGGGCAGTGAAGTTCTGGTTAGGACGGAGGATTAGTTCCAAGTGTTTGTTCGGCCGGCAGTGTAATTCCAATGTGTTGTTTCAGGCCGAGGATCCAGTGTCTGCCGCATGTAAGTTCCAATGTGTTGTTCAGGCTGGGCAGTAGTAGTTCCAATGTGTTGGGGGGTTGTTCAATGTGCATGGGGCAGTGTTAGTTCCAATGTGTTTTCTGGGCTGGGCAGGTGTAGTTTCCAATGTGTTGTGGAGTTAAGTCATGGGCAGATGATGCGGTTAGTTCCACATGTTGGTTTTCGGCGGCAGTGTCAATTTTCCAATTGTTGTATCACAGGCAGTGAGTTAAAGGTTCCAATTGTTTTCTGGCCGGGCAGTGTAGTTTCCAATGTGTTGTTCGGCCTGGCAGTGTAAGTCCAAGTGTTGTTCGTTCTGACGGCACGTGTAAGTTCCAATTTGTTGTTCCTGGCGCAGTGGTTAGTTCCAATGTGTTGTTCAGGCCGGCAGCGTTCAGTAGCAAAGTGTTTCCGGAGTAGTTCAATGTGTGTGCGCGGTAGTCATGGTAGGCTGACAGGAGTGTAATTCCAATGTGTGTTCTGGACCGGGCAGTGTAAGTTCCAATGTGTTGTTCTGGCCGGGCGTGTAAGTTCCAATGTGTTTGTTCAGGCGGGCCCAGTGTTAGTGTCCAATGTGTTTTGTCATGGCCGGCAGTGTAAAGTATCCAGTTGTTCAGAGCGCGTGTGTTCCAATTTTGTTCATGGTCCGGGCAGTGTAAGTTCCAAGTGTTGTTCGGCGGCCGGAGAAGTTCCATGTGTGTTCAGGCCCGGGCGGAGGTTAGTCCAATGTGTTGTTGCTGCATATTCCGTGTGTTCGCCCGGGCAGTGTAAGTTACCAATGTGTTTTGGCCCATTGTAAGATGGGCTTCAGGCCGCAGTGTAGTTCCAATGTGTTGTTGCCGGCAGTGTTAGTTCCAATGTGTTGTTCTGTGGCCGGCAGTGTAGTGCCATGGTGTTCAGCCGGCGCGGTGTAGTTCCATGTGTTTTTGCTGCCGGCAGTGTAAGTCCATTTGTGTTCAGGCGGGCAGGGTAAGTTCCAATGTGTTGTTCTGGCCGGGCCGTGTAAGTTCCAATGTGTTTTTGGGCCGGGCAGTGTAATGATTGTTTCAGTGGGCATTCGTTTCAATGTGCTGTTCTGGCCGGCAGTTAAGTTCCAATTGTTGTTCAGGCCGGGCAGTGTAACGTTTCCAAATGTGTGTCAGGTGCCGGCAGTGTATCAAGTTTTCTGTTGGGGCCATGTGTATTGTTCAGGGCCCGGGCAGCTGTAAGTTCCATTGTTTGTTCTTGTTCTGGCCGGCAATGTAAGTTCCCAATGTGTTGTTCTGGCCGGGACAGTGTAAGTTCCAATGTGTTGTTCTAGAGCCGGCAGTGTATAGTTCCAGTCAATGTGTGTGTTCTGAGCCGGGCAGTGTAGTTCCAATGTGTTGTTCAGGCCGGGCAGTGGTAGTTCCAAGTGTTGTTCTGACGGGCAGTAAAGTTACAATTGGTTGTTCACTGGCCGGCATGTAATTCTCCAATTGTGGTTTGTCTGACGGCCGGGCAGTGTAAGTTCCAATTTGTTCGCAGGGCGCATGTAAGTTTCCAATGTGTTGTTCTAGCCGGCAGTGTAGTTCCAATGTGTTGTCAGGGTCCTGGCCGGTGCCATGTGGTCAGCATAAGTTCAGTGGCGGAAGGTGTGGGGTGGGTTTTTAATCATGGTGGTCTGCGTGCAGGTAAAGTTCTACAATGTGTTGTTCAGGCCGGGCAGTGTCTAGTTTCCATGTGTTTTTCAAGGCCGGGCCAGTGTAAGTTCCCAAGTTTTTGTTCTGGCCGGGCAGGGGAAGTTCAATGTGTTGTTCAGCCGGGCAGTGTAAGTTCTCAATTGGTTGTTCAGCCGGGCAGTGTAAGTTAGTGTTTGTTCTGGCCGGGCAGTGTACGTTCCAATGTAGTTGTTACTGGCCGGGCAGTGTAAGTTCCAATGTGTTGTTCTGGCGGGCAGTGTAAGTTGCTCATGGTGTGTTAGGAAAGTGGCCGGGGCAGTGTAGTTTTAAATAAGTTTTTTTTAACAACTGGACATTAACACTGTCTGGCCATAGGACCTAGTGGGGTTCCTCCCACAGACAGCGACTGCTGGAAGGTAACCGGAGTGGTTGAAGCAGTCACCAACCACAAAAAAACAGGAAGGTCTTCATGGAAAATCCCTCCCGATCAGAGAGCAGCACTTGGAGCCAGAAGTGACTTTTATTTATTAGGCAAAGATTCAACTATTATCTGTAATTTGGATGACTTACATGAACATGGAGTACAGTTCACTGTGTGGGACACGAGAGATAGATAGAGTAATAGGACAGATATGAGACGATAATAGATAGATAGGATAGATAGATACGATAGACATAGATAGATAGATAGCGAGATAGATAGATGATAGATAGAAGATATAATAGATAGATAGATAGATAGATAGATAGCAAGATAGATAGATGATAGATAGATAGGATAGATAGATATAGACAGATATATGATAGATAGAGATATACGCAGAGATAGATTAGATAGATAGGTAGATAGATAGATAGATAATAGAAAGATATATGATAGATAGATAGATAATAGATAGATAGCTAAGCAGAGATAGATAGATAGGATAGATCAGCATATGATAGGAATAGATAGCTATAAGCACGAGATAGAGCAGATAGAGAGAGAGAGAGAGACAGACAGACAGACAGATAGAAAGAGAGAGAGGTAGATAATAGATAGATAATAGAAAAATAGATGACAGATAGATAGAGAGATAGATAATAGATAGAGAGAGAGAGATAGATGGATGGATAGATAGATAGGCAGATAGATAGATGATAGTCAGATAGATAGATAGGCAGATAGCTATGATAGATAGATAGCAGATAAATAATGATAGAGAGAGCCAACAGATACGCAGACAGCATATGATAGGCAGACAGAAGGACTAACAGGCAGGCAGATAGATAAACAGGCAAGATATGGAGAAGATTAACTTCATCATATCCAGTATCTGTCAGTCTATCCATCTCCATATCGGTAGTTATCTCCATATGTTGATCTATCTATTTCATCCTATCTATCGCCTATATCTCATCTATCATTATCATATCTATCATCTCTCGTCAGCATCTATTGATTATCTGCCATATTATTACTCAATATCCAATACTATCTATCTACTCTCCTATATGCCTCTCGTAATTATCTATCTCCTAGTAAAATAAATAGAGCGACTGCAGAAATAGAAAATGATACATATGATGAGATGCATGACTGGCAGACAGATTAGAGTAGAAAGTCAGACAGTGTGGAATAATCATATAGATGACAGACATCAGCAACTGCCCTATATTGTATCCAGCATGCTTTATCTAACTATTACACCTTCTATAACTCAAATTATAGTTAAAACACACACAAGTTAAATGTAAGGTATGTAATAGCTGTTTTGACACCTTCATATATGGAACATAGATTATTGGTGTTTTAATGTGCCCCATTTGTATAAGCCTTTGTGCCCATTTGTGCCCCGGAAAATCGTGGAGCTGGAGCCGCCACTGGGGAGTGGACTGATTGGCTAGAACGTTGAAGCAGCCACTATTAATGGGCATGTTGCTAGTGGTAAGCCAGGAGAGTTGTAACCAGGATTACCTGTATATAAAGGTATAAATCCATTTCTTAGTAAACTGGAAGGAGAAATGTTTGTTATACGTTAGATTATTAGGGGAGGCAATGCTATATAAATAACATGATGCGTGATACCTTCTGTTATAATATTGATGTACCATCACCATTGCGGTGGTGAATACTAGATATTACCTAGCATGTTAGTTTCAACCACACAGTGTGGCGGATTGCCTGGGTTCTACTCTCAGGCCTGCAGGATTATAACCTATTTGGTTCCCTGGAAGCTGGTGACTGAGTAAATATTACCTGTGTAAAGATTTATATCACTAATCCACACATAGCAAAACACTACCACAACTTACAAAACAGGGACAGGACATTCATTTGACCAACTTACACAAACAGACACATGTCTTTTACCACTACACAAACAGGACAGACCATTCATTTGTAAAACTTACCACAAACAGGAACAAATTGCAGTTACACTTACACAAACAGAACAGGACATTCTTTTAAACAACTTACACAGACAGGACAATACATTTTTCGAACTTACAAAAACAGGACCAGGACATTCATTTTACAACTTAACACAAACAGGACACATTATTTTTACAACTTACACCTAACAGGACAGGACATCATTTTACAACTTACACAAACGGACACATCCATTTTACCAACTGTATACAAATGGGACAAGCATACAGGAAGGTATTTAAATGTAGGCAGTCCACTTAAAACCAAACTTTCTCCTAAATGTAAATTACCCCCCCCAAATACACTTTTTTGCTATTCAAAGACGCTTCTGACTTCCTAACCATGACCCGGTCCCTCATTGCTCCTATTCTGTCCGCTGCGGACAGCCTCCCACTTATGGTTGCGGTTAAGGCGGCTCACACGTGACATCACACCCAAGCGCCTGGCATACGCAACCAGGAAGTAAAGCGCTGTCAGAGGACAGGGTCAGGTAGACAGTTGCAGATGCGTCTTTGAAGTGCTGTAATATAGCCCAAAGTGGGTTTGGCAGCGGAATCCTACGATTTAGACAAAGGTTTTTTTTGAAGTGGACTTGCCCTTTGAAAGATTGGGACACCACATTGGGTGTTGAAAATTTCTGTACTAGCTGTGCTATATTATATAGATGGGAGTATTAGGTAATGGGGTGATATATATAGTATTGAGTAATTAATTAGGAGAGTATATTACTATAGTCATGAAAGTATTTCATCTCGTATTGCGCACGTCTCTTATCGTCATGGGGAACGGTATACTTCTATCGTTGGCGACGTATCTATATCGTCTTGCACCTTATCTGATCTCGTAATGGAGTCAGTCTCTTCTCTCGTCCTTGCCTGTCTCCTCACATCTCGTCCTGGCGCGTCTCTTCGTCATCCTCATTGCCAGTCTCTTCTCTCGTCTGGCGCGTCTCTCTTCTCGTCTGGGCCCGTCTCTTCTATCGTCTCGGCCCATGTCCCTTCTCTCGCTGGCGCGTCTCTTTTCTCGTCTGGACCGTCCTTCTCTACGTCTGGGCGTATCCTTCTCTCGTCTCGTCCGGCTCGTCCTTGTCTCGACTGAGCTCGTCTCTTCTCTCGCCTGTCCCGTCTTCTTCCGTTGGCGCGTCTCCCTGCTCTCGTTTGGCGCGTCCTTCTCTCTACTCTGGGGCGTCTCTTCTCCCGTTCGTCCTCTTCTCTCGTCCGGTCTGGCTCGTCTCTTCTCGCGCCTAGTGGCTCGTCTCTTCTTCTCTCTCCTGGCCCGTCCCTTCTCCCTATGGCGCTCTCTTGCCTAGTCTGGCCCGTCCTCTCTCTACGTCTGGCGCGTCTCTTTCTCTCGCTCGGCTGGGCTCGTCTATTATCTACGCCTGGCTCGTCTCATTCTCTCGCCTGGGCCCTCCCCTTCTCCCGTCTTGTGCGTCCTCTGCTCTCAGTTTTGGCGCGTCTCTTCTCTAGTCTGGGGCTTCGTCTCTCCTCTCCGTCTCTTCTCGCGGTATCTGCTTGTGCAGGTTCTCCTTCCTCCCCGGTCCTGGTCTATCTGTTTGTCTCTCCCTTCCTCACCCCGGCCTTGCCCGCGTTCGTTCTTGCCGCCGTTTCGCTCGCCCTCCGCCTGGCTTTCTCCCTTCGCCTGCTTGTCCCCGCCTCTGTGGCCCTCTGTCCCTGGCCCTCCCCCTGCTCTCCCAGCCCGGGTTCCGGGCGTGGCTGCTCGTGGCTCCGCGGTGTTCTGGCCCCGCCCGGTCCGGTGTCCCCCCGCCTTGTCCTGGCCCCCGCTGCGGCGTCCGCATCTCGTTTGGCCAGTCTATTCTACTCGTATGGCGCGTCTCTTTCTCTCGCCTGGCCCGTCCCTTCTCCCGTCTGGCCGCGTCTCTTGTCCGTCTTGCTCGTCCTCGGCTATCGCCTGGCTCCGTCCTCGTTCTCTGCCTGGCAAGTCCCTTATTCGTCTGGCCCGTCTCTCCTCTCGTATCCGTATCTCTCATCGTCTCTACTGGATCGTATCTTCTCTCGCCTGGCCAGCTCACCCTTCTCGCGTCCTGTCCGCTTCTCTCCTCTCAGTCTCGTCATGGCCCGTCTCTCTCTCCTGGCCCGTGCCTTTCCCTCGGGCGCGTCTCTTCTCATCGTCTCTCTGCGCTCGTCTCTTATCTTGCCCTCGGCCCGTCCCTTCTCCCGTCACTGCGCGTCTCTTCTCCGCGTCTCGTCTGGCTCTCTCTTCTCTCCCTCGACCTCTGTTTCCGTATCTCCTCGAGTATCCCTGTCCCGCGTCTCCCTCGTGCCTCTTTTGTTCCGGTCCCCCCTTCCCCCCCCCCCCTGGACCCGCTTCTCCCTGCGGGGGTAGTCTTTCCATTCCCCGCTGTTTGGCCACTCCCCCGCTCCCGCCTGCTTTCTTGCTGGGCGTTGTCATTTTTCCCCCCTCTTCCGTTGCCCCTGCCTTCTCCCCGCGCGTCACCCCTCTTTCTGTGTGCCTCCTGTCCCTGTCTTCCCACCTCAGGAGGATTACCCTATTTGCAAGTATTTGGCCACTTAAGGATTTTGAAAACTACAACTCCCACCCCATACAGCATGCTGGGAGTTGTAGTTTCAAACTCTTAGTGGCAATACTTGCAAATAGGGGTCATCCTCCTGATTGTGCATACAGTCTGCACCAAATAAAAAGGTTTTACTCCTTTTGTATGTTTTTGCCACTTAAGGTGTGTCCCGGTGCAATCATATCTTTCTCCTACCTTGTCCGGCGCCGCGGCGATCCGCCTCCGATCTCGCTCGCCATCCTCTGCGCATCCGGATGAGTCACTACTCTACTCGGCGCCTCTCACTTTGCGGCGCCGGGTAGTGACATCAAATCGGATGCGCAGAGGCTGTGGATCGAGGATCGGATCCAAGTAAGACAAAATTTGGTGAAAAAATAAGAAGAGGGCCTGGCGCGCGGCCGCCGACAAGGGTAGGGGAAACATTGACTCGGTATAAACCGAGGTAAGATTTTCCAGGCCTTTTTTTAAACCTGAAACCATCGTTTATACTCGAGTATATACGGTATATAGTATGGAAAGTACATTATATAGTATGGAGAGTATATTACTCTAGTATGGAGAGTCATATTACTCTAGTCTCGTCTGGCATCGTATCTTGCTCCCTGGAACGTATATTCTATAGTCATGCGGGCGTCTCTTATACCATGGACAGTACCTTCTCCGTATGGCGCGTCTCTCTCTCGTCATGGAAGCGTCTCTCTCCGTTCGCTCTGGCTGTCTCTTCTCTCGCCTGGGGCCCGTCTCATTCTCCCCGTCTGGCCCGTTCTCTCCTCGTCTAGTCTGCATGTCGCTTCTCTCGCCTGGCTCGTTATCTTCTCTCGCTAGCCCGTCCCTCTCTCTTGGCGCGTCTCTGCTCTCGTCTTTGCGCGTCTCTGCTCGTCTCGTGTGGCGTACCTTCTCCATCGTTGGAGCTACTCTCATATCGTCTCGTCTGGCGTCCCTTCTTCGCCTGGCGAGTCTCTTCTCTCGTCTCTCGTCTGGCCCTTCCATTCTCTCGTACTGGCCGTCTCTGATCTCGTTGTGGGGTGGAACCTACCTTCTCTCGTCCTGGCGCGTCTCTGCTCTCGTCTCGTCTGGCCCGTCCCTTCTTCCTTCCCTGCGCGACGTCCTCTTCGCTCTCTTGGCGCCTCTCTTCTCTATTTCGTCCTTGCGCGTCCCTTCCTAAGCCTGGCCCTTCCAGTCTCCCGTCTGGCGCGTCATATCTCTCCTGGCACGATCCTTCTCCGTCTGGCGCGTACCTCTTCTCTCGTCTGGCCACGTCCTTCTCCCGTCTGCGTCCCTTCTCTCAGATCTATTCGTTTCACCATTCTCTCGCCTGGCCCATCCTTCTGTCGGTATGCGCGTCTCTTTGTCTCTCCTCCTGCCCTCTCTTCTCTCGTCCCTGGCCGCTCTCTCTAGTCTGGCGCGTCTCTTCTCTCTCCCTGGCCGTCCATCTCTTTCGTCTGGCGCAGTCTCTTCTCTACGTTGGCCACGTACTCTTCTCTCTCCCGGCCGTTCGTCTCTCGTCGGCGCGTCTCCTTCTCTCGCCGGCCCGTCCACTGCCCGTCCCTGGCGCGATCTCTTCTCTCGTCTGGCCCTCTCTCATTATCTCAGTCTGGGTGTCCTCCTACCTCCCTCGCCTGGCCCGTCTCTTTTCCCGTCTGGCGCGTCTCGTATCTACGTATGGCGCATATCCGTATGTCTATGGCTCGTCTCTTCTAGCTCGCTCTCCGCGTTCGCTCGCTAGACTAGATAGCTCGCTCGCCGAGTTCGCTCGCTCGCCGCGTTCGCTCAGATAATCGATAGCCAGCAGATTTAGATAGCTAGATACGCTCGCAGAGTTTAGCTAACTAGATGATCGATAGCAGAAGTTAGCTAGATAGATAGATAGTATGGAGTGTATATTATATAATGGAAAGTACATATAAAGTATTGATAGTATCTTATATCGTATGGAGAGTATATTAGATAGTATGGAGTGTCCATGATATCTTGGGCCAGTTCACATTATAACAGTAGGGCAGTATCTTTCATCATCGTCTGGAGAGTATATCTATCGTATCGTAGTGTATACTTTACTCTAGCCTGGAAAGGACATTATAAAGTAATGGAGAGATTTATTTAGATATGAGAGTAAATTATTGAATGGAAAGTAAATTATTAAAGTATGGCGACAGTATATTCTATAGTATGGGGAAAGTACATTATCACCGTATGGAGCGTACCTTATAGAGTATGGAGTGTACATTATCGAGAATGGAAAGTAGCATTATAACAGTATGGAGAGTATAATTATATAGTATGGAGAGTATATTAATATAGTATGAGAGTATATTATCTAGCCCTGGACAGTACATATAAAGTAAATAGGAGATAAATTAATAGATGGGACAGTCTCTTCTCTCGTCTGGCTCGTCTATTCTCTCGTCTGGGTGTCTCTTCTCTCGCCTGGCCCGTCTCTTTTCCCGTCTGGCCTCTCGTCTCTCGTCTGGCGCGCTCTTCTCTCGCTGGCTATTCTCTTCTCTCGTCGGGCTGTCTCTTCTCCTCGCCGGGGCACAGTACATTTAAGCATGAGAGTATATTCTCCTAGTCTGGCGCGTATATTCTACCTAGTCACTGGCGTGTCCCTTTCTCTCGTCTGGACACGTACAATTATACACGTCATGGACGCGTCCTTACTATAAGTCTGGCGAGTATCTCTATCGTTCTCGCGTGTCTCTTCGTCTCGCCTGGCCGTCCCTTCCCCGTATGGCGACGTCTATTACTTTAGTCGGGACACACGCTATATTGCTCGAATGGAAAGTACCTTCTACCGTCTGGCGCGTCTCTTCTCTCTTCTCGTCTGGCTCGTCTCTTATCGACGCCTGGCTCGTCATCTCTCTCCCTGGCCCGTCATTCTTCGTCATGGCGCTCCTCTCCCTCGCTCTCTCTGGCGCGTCCTCTGCTCAGTCTACGTCTGGCCCCGTCCCCTCTCTCGTCTGGGCGAGTCTTTCTCTCGTCTCGTCTGGCCAGTCCCTTCTCTCTCTGGCGCCGCTCTCTCTCGTCTACGTCTGGCCCGTCCCTTTCTCGGCTGGAGAGTATATGATCTATATGTATGGCCACGTCCTTCAATCTTCGTAAGAGAGTATCTGATACTAGGTCCTCTGTCTGGGCCAGTACATTCTCTCGTCTGGCGCGTCTTCTCTCGTCTCTCAAGGGAACGACATTCTATAGTATGGACGCGTCTCTTATATCGTCACTGGCGCTCTCTTTCTCGTTTCGTCTGGCGCGTCCATTCTCTCGACTGGGCCCTTCCCTTCTCCCGTCTGGCCGCTCTTCTCTCGGACGGGACATATGGACATAGTCCGGGCGCGTCCTATCTCGTCTGGCAAAGTACCTTATCTCGTCCCTGGGCGTCTCTTCTCTCGATATGGCCAGTACCTTCTCCGTCTGGCTCTTCCCTTTCTCGTCTGGCGTGTACATTATCTCTCCTGGCCGTCATATAAAGTACATGGCGAGTCTCTTCATCTCGTATGGAGGTATCTCGCTCGTCTGGCGCGTCCTCTTCATCTCGTTCTGCGAGTCTCTTACTCCTCGTCTTCGGAGTCTCTTCCTCCCAGCCTGAGCCCGTCCCTTCTCCAGTCTGCGCGCGTCTCTTCTCTCGTCTGGCCCTCTCTTCTCTCGTTGGGCTCTCACTCTTGCTCGTCCTGGCGTTGTCTCTTCTCTCGCCTGGCCCCTTCTCTTTTCCCCGTCTGGCGCGTCTCTTCTCATCGTCTTTCGCGTCTCTTCTCTCGTCCTGGTCGTCTCGTTTCTGTCATGGCGTGGGGGGGGGTCCTCTTCTCTCGCCTGGCCCGTCCCTTCTCCCGTCTGGCGCGGTCTCGTTCTCGTCTGCGCGTCCTCTCTACGTCTGGCGTGTCCCTTTTTTTTTCCCCACCCTTCTTTCCCGTTTTCCACCCCCACCACAAATGGGGGACATCCCTCTCCCTCTGGCCGCTTCTCTTCTCCTCGTATGGGCGCTTCTATTCTCTCGTTCGCGTGTCTCTCTCTCTCGCCTAGGGCCCGCCCTTCTCCCGTTGAGCGTGTCTCTTCTTCGTCTGGCGGTATCTTCTATCGCCTGGACCGTCCTTCCCACGTCTAGCGCGTGCTCTTAGCTCTCGTCCGTCTAGGCTAGTCCTCTTCTCTCTCCTGGCCTCTTGCTCTTCGTCTCGCCTGCCCCGTCCCTTCTCTCAGTCTGGAGCGTCTCTCTTCAGTCTGGCGCCTCTCTGCGCTCGTCGCGTATGGCCCGTCCCTTCTCTTCGTCTGGCGCTTCTCTTCTCTCGTCTCCCAGTCTGGCCACGTCCCTCTCCTCGTCTGGCGCCTCCTTCCTCGTCTCCGCTGGCCCGTCCTTCTCTCGTTGGCGCGTCTCTGCTCTCGTCTCGTCTGGCCCGTCCCTCTCTCGTATGGCGCTCTCTGCTCTCGTCTCGTTCTGGCCCGTCCTTCTACTCTTCTGGCGCGTCTCTTCCTCTCTCTCGAGTCGGGCCCGTCCCTTCTCTCGTCTGGCGCGTCCTCCTTCCTCTCGTCTGGCGCGTCTCTTGTCCCGTTTTCGTCTGGCGCGTCCATTCTCTCTCCTGGGCCCTCCCTCTCCCGTCTGGCGCGTCTCTCTCTCCGCCTAGGCTCTTCTCTTCCACTCTCGTCTGGCCCGTCTCTCTCTCGTCTGGGCGTCCCTCTTTCTCTCGTCTGCGAGCCCTCCCCTTCTACTCGTCTGCGCGTCTATCTCTTGTAGGCCCGTCCCTTCTCCCGTCGGGCCGTCCCTTCTCTCGCCTGGCCCGGTCCTCTCCCGTCTGGAGCGTCTCTTCTCTCGTCTGGCCGCGTCTCTTCTCTCGTCCTGGGTCGTCTCTTCTATCGCCTGGCCCGTCCCCCTTCTCCGTCTGGCGCGTCTCTTCTCTTAGTCTTGCGCGTCTCTTCATCTCGTCTGGCTCTCTCTTCTCTCGTCTGGCGTGTCTACTGTTCCCTCTGGCGCGCTCTCTTCCTCTCGTCTGGCCGTCTCTTCGCTCGTCTGGCCTCGTCTCTTATCTCGGTCGGGCGTGTCTCTGCTCTCGCTGGCCCGTCCCCTTCTCCCGTCTGGCGCGTCTCTCTCTTTCTGGCGCGTCTCCCCCATCTCTCGGTGGCGTGTCCCTTCTCTCGTCTTGCCCGTCCCTTCTCCCGGCGAGGCGCGTCTCTGCTCTCGTCTGGCCGTCTGGCTCTCGTCTGGACCGTCCCTTCTCTCGTCTGGCGCGTCTCGTCTGCCCGTCCCTTCTCCCGTCTGCGCGTCCCTTCGCTTCGTATGGCGTGGACACTTTCTGCGCCTGGCCGTCCCTTCTCCCCGTCTGGCGCGTCCCTCTTCTCTCGTCCTGGCGCGTCCCTTCTCTCGTTTCGTCTGCGCGCGTCCTTCTCTCGTCTGAGGTCCCTCGTCTCTCGTCTGGCCCGTCCCTTCTCCATCCCCGTCTGGCGCTCTCTCCTATTCGTCTGGCGCGATCTCTTCCTCTTCGTCTTGCGTGCCTCCTCTTCCTCTCCCTTGCCCGTCCCTTCTCCCGTCATGGACGCGTACGATTCTCTCGTCTGCGCGTCTCTTCTCTCGTCTGAGCGTGTCCCATTCGCTCGCCTGGCCACTGCCCTTCTCCCGTCCTGGCGCGTCTCTTCTTTCGTCTGCGCGTCTCTTCTCTCGTCTGGCGTGTCCTTCTCTTGCCTTGGCCCGTCCCTTCTCCCTTCTGGCCGGTCTCCTCCTCTCGTTTGGCGCGTACTAACTTCGGCGTTTGGCTCGTCCCTCTCTCGCCCGGGCCCGTCCTTCCCGTCTGGCGCGTCTCTTCTTTCGTCTGCGCGTCCCTTCTCTCGTACTGGCTCGTCCCTTCTCCTAGCCGGCCCGTCCCTTCTCCCTCTGGCGCTCTCCTCTCTCGTACTGGCGCGTCTCTCTCTCAGTTTGGCGCGTCTCTGCTCTCGTTGGTTTTTGGCGCGTCTCTGCTCTCGTCTGGCGCGTCTGTCTCATCGTTGGCGCGTCCTCCTCTCTCGTCTGGCGCGTCTCGTTCCTCGTCTGGCGCGTCCTCCTCTTCGTTTGGGGTCTCTTTCTCGTTTGGCGCGTCTCCTCTCTCGTTTTGGCGCGTCTCCTTTCTGGCTCTTTTGGCGCGTCTCTCTTCTCGTTTGGCGCGTCCTATCTCTGTTTTGCGCGCGTCCTCTCTCCCGTCTTGGCGCGTCTCTCTCTCGTCTGGCGTCGTCTATCTCTCGTTTGGCGTCTCTTCTCTCGTTTCGGACGACAGTCTCCATCCTCCGGTCTGGCGGTCTCTTCTCTCTCTGGGTACCTGCCAGCGTTGGCACTCTCTTTCTGTTTGTGGACCGCGTCTCCTTCTCTTCTGGCGCGTCTCTTCTCTCAGTCTGGCGCGTCTCCTCTCTACGTTTGGCGCGTCTCTTCTTCTCGTCCCTGGCGCGTCTCTCTCTCGCTTTGGCGCGTCTCTTCTCTCGGCTGGCGTCGTCGCTGCGCGTCTCCTGCTCGTCCTCTCGGTTTGGCGCGTCTCCGCCTTCTCGCGTCCCCTCGTCTGGCGCGTCTCCTCTCTCCGTTTGGCGCGTCCTCCTCTCTCGTGGGCGCGTCTCTTCCTCTGTCTGGCGCGTCTCCTCTCTCGTTTTGGCGCGTCCTTCTCTCGTCTGGCGCGTCTCCTCTCTCTCTTGGCTGGCGGCTATTCTCTTGTCTGGGCGGCGTCTCCTCTCTGGAACGCGTTGGGACGCGTCTCCTTCTTCGTTTTTGCTCGTCCCTTCTCTCGCTGGCCCGTCCCTTCTCCGTCTGCGCGTGCTTTCTTTGTCTGGCGCGTCCCTTCTTCGTATGGAGCTACCTTTCTCGCCTGGGACCGTCCCTTCTCAGTATGGCGCGTCTCCTCCTCTCGTCTGGCGCGTCCTCCATCTCTCTCTGATCGCGTCTCCTCTCTCGTTTCGCGTCTCTCTCTCGTCTGGGCGCTTCTCATCGTCGTTTTGGCGTCTCTCTCTCGTCGTGCGCCGTCTCTTCTCTCGCCTGGCGCGCTCTTATCTGTTGGCGCTCTCTTCTCCTCGCCTGGAGCGTTCTTCCCTCGTCTGTGCTCGTCTCTTCTCTCAGTCTGGGCCCGTCCCTCACTCTAGCCTCTCACTCTCCCTCCTCTATAGTCGTCCTCTCCTCGTCCGCTCCTCTCCTCTCCCTTCTCTCTCTTCTCCTCTCCCTCCTCTCGAATCGAGAGTATCCTCTATCGACACTGCGAGTCTCTTCTCTCGTCTGGCGCGTCTCTTCTCTCGCCTGGCGCGTCTACTTCTCTCGTCTGGCGCGTCTTTCTCCTGCCTTGCTCGTCTCTATCTCTCGTCTGCGCTCTTCCTCTCGCCCTGGCGCTCTCTTCTATCGTCTGGCGCTCTCTTCCTCTCGTCTGGCGCGTCCCTCTTCTCTCGCCTGGCGCGTCTCTCTTTCTCGCCGGCGCTCTCTTCTCTCGTCTGGGCGAGTACTTCTCTCGCCTGGCGCGTCTCCTTCTCTCGTCTGGCGCG
The DNA here is from genome assembly GCA_019447015.1 of Hymenochirus boettgeri. Classification (NCBI taxonomy): domain Eukaryota; kingdom Metazoa; phylum Chordata; class Amphibia; order Anura; family Pipidae; genus Hymenochirus; species Hymenochirus boettgeri. Next base: position 14,767 of record JAACNH010001621.1, on the reverse strand, counting down.
TCTCCCTCTCCCGTCTTTGGCGCGTCTCCTCTCTCGTTTTGGGCGCGTCTCTCTCTCTCTTTGGACGCGTCTCTTCTCTCGTTTGGCCCCGTCTCCTCCATGTCTGGCGCTCTCCATCTCTCGTTTGCACGTCTATTCTCTCTCCTGGCCGTCTCTTCTCGCGCCTGGCGCGTCTCTTCTCTCGTCCTGGCGCGCGTCTCCTCCTCTCGTTTTGCGCGTCTCCCTTCTCGTTTGGCGCGTCTCTTCTCTCGTTTGGCGCGTCGCTCTTCGTTTTGGCGCGTCTCTTCTCTCTGGCTACCGTCTCCTCTCTCGTTTGGCGCGTCTCTCTCTCGTCTGGCGCGTCTCCTCTCTCGTTTGGCGCGTCTCTTCTCTCTCGGGGAGCGTATCCTCTCTCGTTTGCCGCGTCCCCTTCTCTCGTCTTGCGCCGTCGCGCTCTTCGTATTGGCGCGTCTTTCTCTCGTCTGGCGCGTCCTTCTCTCGTTGGCCGTCTCCTTCTCGTTTTTGGCGCGTCTCTTCTCTCGTCTGGCGCGTCTCCCCTCTCTAGTTTTTTCGGCGTCTTTCTTCGTTTTGGCGCGTCTCCTCTTCTCCTTTGGCGCGTCCCCCATTCTCTCGTCTGGCGCGTCTCAATCGCTATAGTTTTTGGAGCGTCTCTCCGGTCGTTTGGCACGCACATGGAGCAACGTTGGGGCCGTCTCCATATACTTTAGTATCAGGGGCTTTGTGGACCAGGCCACAT
>JAACNH010001620.1:0-64970 GCA_019447015.1 Hymenochirus boettgeri | reverse complement strand
CACACACACACCCAGCGTTAAACCCCTTTCCCATATCCTAGTTCTTGCTCCCCCAACCGCATTACTATTATTACAGACGCGGCTGCCGGTCCGGCCAGGGCCGGTATTGTGCGGCGGAGGAGAGAGGGAAGGTAAGTAACTATCGGGGCACTTTCTTGGATTAATACGAATGCGGTTGGGGCTGGGGGAGCAAGAACTATGATATGGCAAAAGTTTTTATAAAGGGTGGACATTCCCTTTAAGATGTGACCCACAATGCTGTGCCAACACAATTTTACCTTAAGAATGGGATTTATTCAGTCGCTTTTATTAAATACATTTAGCAGTCATTAAGTAAACGCAACCTACCACTGCCTCTTCTTCTTGACACTTCCTTTTCTCAAGGTGTTTTTTCTAAGAACCCCCAGTAAACTGTGATAAACACCAACTATGCCTAGTCCTGTGTACTGATGTACCATTCAGCATTCTGGTACAGTCCTATAATGGGCACACACACGTTTAATAGTGCACACTTAATGGGCACACACGTTTAATAGTGCACACTTAATGGGCACACACATGTTTAATAGTGCACACTTAATGGGCACACACACGTTTAATAGTGCACTTTAATAGTGCACACTTAATGGGCACACACACGTTTAATAGTGCACATTTACTTGTGCACACTTTTTCGTGAGTGCACACTAGCACTATTGCCCTCTGCAAAAATCCCAGCACACACTCACTAGTACAGACTAACATGTTTATTTACTGATATTCACTAGTACATACTAGCATGCTTATGCACTAACTCTCACTAGCACAATAGTCCACTGGTATACAGTAACACACTTACTAGTACATACCAGCACACATTCACTAGTACACACGAACATGTTCTTTTACTATTGCACTCTAGAATGTTTATTCAGTAGCACAAAGTCACCATTCTAAACAATCATTTATAGACCCCCAAGGTGCCCTTAATCTGGTTTCAGAAATGCAGGTTCAGTACATTTTTCTCTGTGCCACGTTCATCGCAAGAAACGCTCAGACTGGGGCGTAACTACCGGTGGAGCAACAGCAGGGGGGGCCATCTTCTTATTTTTCCTATGACAGATGTAGCTTCTTCCCAGAAAACCCCTGTGGATGACGCATGAATAGATGCCCCATCATAGCTTTGATGGGTGGCCCAGTGATTTCTAGTTACGCCACTGCAGTCAGTAAAAGCAGCCCCCACACGTTTAGCTTAATGCAAAGTTTTTGAGAACTGATCTATAAAAGGATGACACCAAACGAAGAAGAGGGGCACCTTGAAACCTTTTGCGATTATTTTGACAACATAAACACAACGTGTGCTCAGAATTTTTTATTGTTCTAAATGGATGTGCCCTACTGTCTGCACTGAGGTTATGGGTAGAATGTGCTTAATAAATAGAGAGTGTGTGTTTACATCAGCTGGACTTTTACTGAAAATAAAGGTGCAATAACATTAACCTGACATATGTCTCCTTGTCCACAGATCATGGCTCAGAATCTAAAGGATTTTGCTGGGCGATTGCCTGCTGGACCCCGTGGAATGGGGACAGCCTTGAAGTTGCTGATGGGAGCCGGAGCAGTGGGCTATGCAATAAAGGAGTCTGTGTTCACAGGTCAGCAACACACATCTGTGTGTCTCCGTGCTTAAAGAGTAAAATTGTAACCCACTGCTGGCCCCAATGTGTAGCGTTAAAAATCCCCTACCTTTCTTCTCTGCTCCACATGTTTCTCCTGCAGTGTCTAGTCAGGGTCCGGGAAACTGAAGAGTAGGAGCCTTCATGTGTTTAAAATGTCTCTGCCTCTTCCCTGTCCTCTCCCCCAATACCCCCAGCTAAATTTTTTTGTGTTAATCTACCATTCCCTCCTCAAAAACCACACTGTGTTTCTCTCCGACTCCCTCCCAGATCAGCTTGTCACATTCCCATCATCCCCTCTGAAATGCATGTAGTGTCACTTTTTCAACCCCACCCCCATATGGTTCCTATAAACATATAAAAATAAGAAAGTTTCCTCCTGCCTTTGTTACAGTAGTGTGGAAAGAGGGTTTTTTCCTTTCCTCCCCTGTCTCTCACTGCATGATCAGCTGTAAAAAACAATCCTGCAGAGACTGGGAGGAAAGGCTTGGGTTACTGTAGGCATCACTGGGGACAAATGGGTGTGCCTGTAAGAATGATGATGCACATTGAGTGACAGCACTCCCAGCACAGGAGGTAACACACTCCCCAGGAACTAGCATAACTTCCCCAGGCTGCTGCAAAGAAACAAAGGGGAATTATAAAAAAAAAAGATAGGAGGAGGGTTGGGGGATTGTGTACTTTCTGATTTAAAAAAAACTTTTAAATCATGAACGGATGTACCCTTTAAAAAAGTGTCTAGAAACGTATTTACCAAGCTTCTTTCCCTTTGATAACTCAATAGCCAGCAGCCACGTATGTGATTGGCTAACTCTCACAGCCAATCACAGATGTGGCTGCCAGTCTGGCCCCTTATGTTACTTCGTTCCCGGAAGTAGTATTAGCGGCAGAGGCCGAGGGAATGAAGGTTGGTAAGTTTCTGGGCACTTTTATATTTTAGTGCCTTTTCCCAGTTACATTTCCATTCCTTCCTAAGGTAATCTATCTAACTAGGTACCTATGGGCTTGGAAACCTACACCTAATGCTAAATTGTTTAATGGGTTTTCTGTTGATATTTAGGGAACTGGCTAAATTGGTTCCTAGAGCTGTCTGGCTGCCAAAAATGATTTGTCCGACCCTGATTCAAGGACTATTACAAAACTGGTTCCTCCATGGTCCATTATTTCACAGTCTGTCCTTTACTTTAGTCAGTTTAATGTACGTGCTGAGTGATTTAATACAGGGAGATGTTATTACATTGGAAGCCATTATGTCTTAATAGATTTTATTTTGAACATCTTTGGTTGTTTTTGTGGATATTATATATTATGTTACACGTACGTTTTCTTTTTATCTCAGTGGAAGGAGGGCACAGAGCTATTTTCTTCAATCGGATTGGGGGTGTTCAGCAAGATTTAATCCTTACGGAAGGACTGCATTTCAGGTAAAGAAAAAATCTATACAGTTTTCTCTTTGATGTGTAGGCGTTCTATAGACCAAGGGCTAGGCCACACTAGTGCACTTGCACGATAGAAGCGCACGCATGCTGGAAACGCGTGCACTTGAGTTCGCCTTTCCGCTGCATTTGTGTGCGTTATAGTGTAGCCTCAGCCTTAATACAAATAGAAAAGCCTAAGCTGTAGCACTTAAAGGAGCTGATGTAATTAAAGGTGCAAACGTTTGGCTATGCTATTAATCTGCATCAACCAAGCGAACATCTAATTGGTTGTTACAAATCAATAGCACGGCCAAACTTCTGCAGCCCCTTATAGAATGCTGCATGTATTACATTGTCGGGGCTATTTAAGGAGCGAAGCAGTTGCTGTTTTTCAGGTATTAAAATGTCTTGAAACCCACACAACCATCACAAATCTCATCTTGCGCTGTTTGAATTGTGTGAATTTAAGGGCTAGGCCACACATCGCAATCTGTTGGTGCATGAGAATCGCATGCAAGTGCATCACAATATGGGTGACCACGCTGTGTGCTGCAATGCGATCGCCATTTTTTATGCAAATCGCATGCTCTTCAATAATGGATTGTTGCCAAAATTGCAGCGCCAGCATACCATACCGCTCCTGTTACCTTGTGCTGTCAGTGGGGCTGCAGCCTTAGACATAATTATTGCTTTTCCAGTCTCTGGAAATATGTATATATAATATAAACCGACGGTTTATATCGGAATTATCCTTTTATGGGTTGTGAAGTTTCAAACCCGATAGACTTGATTAACATACCAGTGTGTGTGTGTGTGTAAGACGTAAATCGGGCATTGTACTTTACCTGTTGGGTTCATTAAGCATAGGGTAATTGTTAAGAGGTTTTATGATGTAATTAGCACAGACGTCTCCTTACAGAGCCAATAACATTCCCATGTGTCTGAAAGACCCTGATTGCATCATCAATATAAACATGTCTAGATTGTCACTGTGTTTAATATCTGTTGCCAATGGCTTACTTTGTGCACTTTGTCCTGCAGGGTCCCCTGGTTCCAGTATCCTATTATTTATGATATTCGAGCAAAACCACGAAAGATCTCGTCCCCGACTGGGTCTAAAGGTGAGAGATTGTGGGTGCGCATGAGAAGCTCCTCTTACAATAATCTGATTGGCCAGGTCCTGTCAGGTGCTACATATGGTAAAGCTCATAGACGAGTTGTTAGTGCTGCGTAGTATCATGTTGGTTTCCACACACCTCTACTATCTGTAATTTATATGGCAGGGATGCCCAAATTTGTTTTTCTAGATGTTGGAAAACTTCATCTTCCAGCTTTCCTCAGAGGGAATACTGGGAGTTGGAATTGACCTGAATGGCCAGCTTTATAATAAGGTTATTATCCTACCATGCACGATCATCCTCGTACTGGCCGTTAATATAGTAGGCAGGACTCAAGTCTCTCTATCAGGCATTCACCGTAGTATACAGTCATAGTGGAGAGTGAATCGCTTAATTAGCAATATAAGTCTCCTTGGGTAAGTTAGACTGTATTCCACATTTCCTAATAGAATAATTAGACTGCAGAGTTCAATGACCAGAGTGTATGTGTCGTTGTCAGATCTGCAGATGGTGAACATCACACTGCGTGTCCTTTCCCGACCTTTGGCCTCTGAACTTCCTACAATGTACCAGCGGCTCGGGCTGGATTATGACGAGCGAGTTCTCCCTTCCATCGTTAACGAAGTGCTGAAGAGCGTGGTGGCCAAATTCAACGCGTCGCAGCTCATTACACAGCGAGCACAGGTAAACTAGGGAAGCACCTCCTAGGGCTCATGTATCATTTCGTGGGTGAGACCTGAAGACCTGCCTGATAGTTGTGAACTATGGCTGGATACACCCAGGCTGATATTTCCACTGGACTTTAAGGTCAAAATTTTGCCGAAAATGGTTATCGGCGTGTAGCCTGTTTTTGCCCTTATTGTTTAAAGGACAACTGTACAGCTGTTGCTTCACCCCCCTTGTGGCCCAGGGCCTAGCCAATGGGAAGATGCTTTCTACAATTGGCTTTTTCCCATTTGATAGATCCCAGACTGACGGTGGGGGTGGAACTTTGAAAAAAAAGATGTCCTTTAACTGAGCTTGTATGTCTGTAATTGGTAAAACTTTGACCCCCCCGCCCTCCAAAATTTCCCAGGAGCAGGAAGTAAGGAGAATGTTATGAATAAAGGTAACAAGGCTGGTTTACTTGCACTTTCCCGGGTAGGTCAATATAGTTAATATCCAAGTAACTTTGTTGCTATTCCTGATGAGTTTTGTCCTATCGCAGGTCTCCCTGCTGATCCGACGGGAACTGACTGAGAGAGCTAAAGATTTCAGCCTCATCATGGACGACGTTGCCATTACTGAACTGAGCTTCAGTAGGGAGTACACAGCGGCTGTCGAATCTAAGCAAGTTGGTGAGTGTCTCTCTGGCTTGAACTACATTGGTGTCGGTTGCCTGATCCCTGTTTCACAGTAGATATCCTTCACTTGGATTCAAGGATAAGCTTAGGCAATAACACATTTTCTGACTTACAGCAGGGAAACTGTTGATTAAGCCAACGTATCAATTGTCTTTTTAAATGTAGAAGGAGAGGCTAGTTGTTACAGCTTAGAAATGATACAGAATGACAAGTAATGCATTGTTTTATTAAAACATTTCTCTGTGAACTTCTCCTTTTAAAGGGTATCTCCCCAAATATGACATTTTCTCTAGTGTTGGGGACCCCCCTCCATCTCTAAACGCTAGGTCCCCCAGAAATAGCCTTGTCCACCTTCGCTCCCTCAAACCTCTACTGCTACTTTCGGCAACGGAGTAGCAATAGGGTCCGGACTGGCAACTGCTTCTGTGAGTTGGCTGAGAGTTAGCCAATCAGACGTGGCTGGCGGCTGTTGAGAGAGCCAAGGGAACAAGGCCGGGTAAGTCTGTTTCTGTGCACTTTTTAAAGTTATAAACCCTAGGGTTGGAGGGGGTGTTTCCCCTACACTACACCGCGCCGAGGGATCTCTAGAGAGGAGGGAGAGCTCCCCTGCGCATGCCGGAGTCCTCGGGGAGGACAGGGAAGGGGCAGATACCGGATGACACAGACAGGCTCCTACGCTTCAGTTTTCTGGACTTTGATAAGCCACTGCAGGACAACCATAAGGGGCAGAGGGGATTTTTTTTACACTACAGCATGGGGCCAGCACTGGGACACATTTTAGATGTGGGGGGTGGACATGCCCTTTAAATGTAAGACTTTAAAGGAATAGTTCACTGAAAAAGTGAACTATACCTGTAATGCATTGGTTGAAGACCAAGAGGTAAGACATAGCTCCTTTACTGCCCAGTCTTCAAACAATACATTAAAGGAATAGTTCACTTTCTTTAAACTATTCCTTTAATCTAAACCTCATGATGCCAGGAGACGCTTCCTTCCTCAGAATGATCACGCATTGCTTTACCTGCTCACTTTCTTCCTAACTGTATCAGATTTGGGATTAAATCCGCCATCCTATTGGGATCTGTCCTCTGTTCATAAAAAGTCTTTTCAGTGCAGGGATGTTGAGCCTTGTTTAGAAACTCTATAGTGCCAAGGTTCGACATCGCAATCCTACTGTGTCTCCCCAGTAACGCTACTTCCTTTTCTTTCCTTTCCGCATGTCTACAGCCCAACAGGAGGCACAACGGGCTCAGTTTTTGGTGGAGAAGGCAAAACAGGATCAGAAACACAAGATTGTTCAGGCAGAAGGAGAGGCAACAGCTGCCAAAATGATATCCTTCATTTAACGTGCCCCCCCCCCCCTTTAATGTGTCGCTGTTACTTGTCTCCCTCTCCCCCTGTGTTATTCTCCTCTATTCCATTTGGTCTCGTTTCCCTTGACTGTGTGATACATTGGTGATGCTCTCAGTAAGAACCCTGGTTATCTGAAGCTACGACGGATCAGAGCTGCTCAAAGTATTGCAAAGACGGTGAGTAGAATGTACCATGTTTGGCCCCAGAAAGACCTAATGGCAGCCTATGGTGCTGCCCACCACCTGTAAACTCCCCTAAACCCCTAAAAAGAACTATGTGCCATTCGTTTCTATTATTCACAGGGAGGTGAGAACGACCTGGAACTTACCTTACCCGCTGCTCCACTCGCAGCCGCTCCTTCACTGAACAGCTGTTCTCTCCCGATCGCGCGCCCTATCTTTTGTATTGGCGCGCATGCGCCTAAGATAGGGCGCGCGGTCGGGATAGAACGGCTGTCAGTGAAGGAGCAGCTGCGAGTGGAGCGGCGGGTAAGGTAAGTTCCAGGTCCCCCGAGCGTAATATTATTCACAGGGAGGTGAGAATAAGCGTTATCACCTCCCTGTGAATAATAGACACGAATGGCACATAGTTCTTTTTTGGGGTTTAGTGTTCCTTTAACTATGTTGTCCATGTGCTTACGTGGGTTTCCTCTATGTACTCTGGTTTCCGCCACTTTCCTATAGGGTAGTTAGGCTGGCTATACATTATGCAAGATTTTTTTTTTTTTTAATCCGTTCGATTGACTTCTGTTCCCTCTTCCTATTGGTAGACCGCTTTTCCGCGATTGATAGGACAAATTAAAAGGCTTCATTTAATGTTAAGTAGATGGATCGCTACTTCCTGATCTTGCACCTGGCACACACACACCCAGCGTTAAACCCCTTTCCCATATCCTAGTTCTTGCTCCCCCAACCGCATTACTATTATTACAGACGCGGCTGCCGGTCCGGCCAGGGCCGGTATTGTGCGGCGGAGGAGAGAGGGAAGGTAAGTAACTATCGGGGCACTTTCTTGGATTAATACGAATGCGGTTGGGGCTGGGGGAGCAAGAACTATGATATGGCAAAAGTTTTTATAAAGGGTGGACATTCCCTTTAAGATGTGACCCACAATGCTGTGCCAACACAATTTTACCTTAAGAATGGGATTTATTCAGTCGCTTTTATTAAATACATTTAGCAGTCATTAAGTAAACGCAACCTACCACTGCCTCTTCTTCTTGACACTTCCTTTTCTCAAGGTGTTTTTTCTAAGAACCCCCAGTAAACTGTGATAAACACCAAAATATGCCTAGTCCTGTGTACTGATGTACATTCAGCATTTTGGTACCGTCCTATCCCAACTGTGCCTAGTCCTGTGTACTGATGTACCATTCAGCATTAGGTACAGTCCTATCCCAACTGTGCCTATCTGGTGTATGATGTACCATTCAGCATTCTGGTACAGTCCTATCCCAAACTTGCCTAATCTGTGTACTGATGTACATTCAGCCTTCTGGTACGTCTCATCCCAACTGTGCATAGTCCTGTTGTAATGAGTACCATTCAGCATTTCTGGTACAGTCTATCCCAACTTTGTGCCTAGTCCTGTGTCACTGATGTACCATTCAGCTTCTGGTACAGTCCTATCCCAACTATGCCTAATCCTGTGTTACTGATGCTACACATTTCAGCATTCTGGTACAGTTCGCTATCCCAACCTAGTGCCTAGTCGTGTACTGATGTACCATTCAGCATTCTGGTACAGTCCTATCCCAAATGACTAGTCCTGTGTACTGATGTTACCATTCAGCATTCTGGTACAGTTCTATCCCAACTCTGTCCTAGTCAGTGCTACTGTTGGTACCTTCAGCATTCTGGTACAGTTCTATCCCAACTATGCCTAGTTCTGTGTATGATGTACATTCAGCATTCTGTACAAGTCTATCCCAACTATGCCTAGTCCTGTTGTATGATGTACCATCAGCATTTGTACAGTCTCATCCCAACTGCTAGTCCTGTGTACTGATGTCACCATTCAGCATTCTGTACAGTCTATACCAACCTTGCCTAGTCTGTGTACTGATGTACCATTCAGCATCTGGTACAGTCCTATCCCAACTAGTCTATTCCTGTATGAGTACCATCAGCATTCTGGTACAGTTCATCCCAACTATGCCTAGTCCTGTTGTACTGATGTACAGCCTTCATGCATTTATGGTACAGTCTATCCAACTATGTCTAGGCCGTGGGTACTGATGTACCATTCAGCATTCTGGTACAGTTTCTATCCCAACTGTGCCTAGTCCTGTGTACTGATGTACCTTCAGCATTCTGTACAGTCCGCTCCCAACTATGCCTAGTCCTGTTTACTGATGTAATACATCGCATTCTGGTACAGTCCATCCCAACTTGCCTAGTTCCTGTGTACTGATGTACCATTCAGCATTCTGGTACAGTCTATCCCAACTGTGCCTAGTCCTGTGTACTGATGTACCATTCAGATTCTGGTACAGTCCTATCACAACTTGCCTAGTCCTGTGTACTGATTGCAGTCAGAATTCTGGTACAAGTCCTATCCAACTATGCTAGTCCGTTTACGATTGCCTGTTTGTACCACAGATTCTGGTACAGTCCTTCCCAACTATGCCTAGTCCGTGTGTACTGATGTACCATTCAGCATTCTGGTACAGTCCTATCCCAAATATGCTAGTCCTGTGTACTGATGTACCATTCAGCATTCTGGTTACAGTCCTATCCCAACTATGCTCTAGTGTGTACGATGTACCATTCAGCATCTCTGGTACAGTCCTATCCCAACTTGCCTAGTCCTGTGTTGTACTGATGTACATTCAGCATTCTGGTACAGTCCTATCCCAACTATGCCTAGTCCTGTTTGTATGACCTGTACATTGCACATTCTGGTACAGTCCTATCACCAACTATGCCTAGTCCTGTGTACTGATGTACCATTCAGCATTCTGGTACAGTCCCTATCCCAACTGTCTAGTCCTGTGTACTGATGTACATTCAGCATTTCTGGTACAGTCCTATCCCAACTGTGCCAGTCTGTGTACTGATTGCTACCATCTAGCATTCTGGTACAGTCCTATCCCAAACTATGCCTAGTCTGTGTACTGTGTACCATCAGCATTCTGGTACAGTCCTATCCCAACTATGCCTAGTCCTGTGTACTGATTGTACCATCAGCTTCGGTAACAGTTACTTTCCCAACTATGCTAGTCCTGTGTACGATGTACCATTCAGCATTCTGGTTACGTCCTATCCCAACTTGCCTAGTCTGTGTAATGATGTACCATTCAGCATTCTGGTAACAGTCCTATCCCAACGTGCTAGTCTGGTACTGATTGTACCTCCGCATTCTGGTACAGCCTATCCAAACTGTGGCCTAGTCCGTGTGCTACTGAATGTACCATTCAGCATTTGGTACAGTTCCTATCCCAAACTGTTGCTAGTCCTGTGTACTGATGTACCATTCAGCATTCTGGTACAGTCCTATCCCAACTGGCCTAGTCCCTGTGTACTGATGTACCATTCAGCATTCTGGTACAGTCTATCCCAACTGTGCTAGTCCTGTGTACTGATGTACCATTCAAGCATTCTGGTACAGTACTATCCCAAATGTCTAGTCGTGTAACTGATGTACCATTCAGCATTCTGGTACAGTCTATCCCAACTATGTCTAGTACTGTGTACTGATGTACCATTCAGCATTCTGGTACAGTCCTACCAACTGTGCCTAGTCCTGTGTACTGATGTACCATTCAGCATTCATGGTACAGTCCTATCCCAAATATGTCTAGTCCTGTGTACTGATGTACCATTCGGCATTCTGGGTACAGTCCATCCCAACTGTGCATAGTCCTGGTGTACTGATGTACCATTCAGCATTCTGGTACAGTTCTATCCCAACTGTGCTAGTCCTGTGTACTGATGTACCATTCAGCATTCTGGTACAGTCCTATCCCAACTTGCTAGTCTGTGTACGATGTACATCAGCATTCTGGACAGTCCTATCCCACTGTGCCTAGTCCTGGTACTGATGTACCATTCAGCATTCTGGTACAGTCCCCAATATGTCTAGTCCTGGGTACTGATGTACCATTCAGATTCTGTAACAGTCTATCCCAACTATAGTTAGTCCTGTGTACTGATGTACCATTCAGCATTCTGGTACAGTCCTATCCAATGTCTAGTCCTGTGTACTGATGTACCATTCAGCATTCTGGTACAGCTATCCCCCAACTGTGCCTAGTCCTGTGTACTGATGTACCATTCAGCATTCTGGTACAGGTCCTATCCCAACTATGTCTAGTCTGTGTACTGATGTACCATTCAGCATTCTGGTACAGTCTATCCCAACTGGCTAGTCCGTGTACTGATGTACCATATCAGCATTGTACAGTCTATCCCAACTATGCTAGTCCTGTGTACTGATGTACCATTCAGCATTCTGGTACAGTCCTATCCCAACTATGCTAGTCCTGTGTACTGATTGTACCATTCAGCATTCTGGTACAGTCCTATCCCAACTATGTCTAGTCCTGTGTACTGATGTACCATTGCATTCTGGTACAGTTCTATCCCAACTATGCCTAGTCCTGTGTACTGATGGTACCATTCAGCATTCTGGTACAGTCCTATCCCAACTATGCTTCTGTCCTGGTACTGATGTACATTCAGATTCTGGTACAGTCCTATCCCAACGTGCCTAGTCCTGGTGTATGATGGTACCATTCAGCATTCTGGTACAGTCCTATCCCAACTAGTCTAGTCCTGTGTACTGATGTACCATTCAGCATTCTGGGTACAGTCTATCCCAACTATGGCCTAGTCCTGTGTACTGATGTACCATTCAGCATTCTGGTACAGTCTCTATCCCAACTATGCCTAGCCTGTGTACTGATTGTACCATCAGCATTCTGGTACAGTCTATCCCACATGTTGCCTTAGTCAATGGGTATGATGTACCATTCAGCATTCTGGTACAGTTCCTATCCCAACTATGCCTAGTCCTGTGTACTGATGTACCATTCAGCATTCTGTGTACAGTTCTATCCCAACTAGTGCCTAGTCCTGTGTACTGATGTACCATTCAGCATTCTGGACAGTCCTATCCCAACTATGCTAGTCCTGTGTTACTGATGTACCATTCAGCATTCTGGTACAGTCCTATCCCAACTGTGCTAGTCCTGTGTACTGATGTACCATTCAGCAATTCTGGTACAGTCCTATCCCAACTATGCCTAGTCCTGTGTACTGATGTACCATTCAGCATTTGGTACAGTCTATCCCAACTATGCCCAGTCCTGTGTACTGATGTACCATTCAGCATTCTGGTACAGTTCTATCCCAACTAGCCTAGTCCCTGTGTACTGATGTACAGTTCTATCCCAACTTGCCTAGATCCTGTGTACTGATGTACCATCAGCATTTGGTACAGTCTATCCCAACTATGCAGTCTGTGTACTGATGTACCATTCAGCATTCTGGTACAGTTCTATCCCAAACTTGCCTAGTCCTGTGTACTGATGTACCATTCAGCATTCTGGTACAGTCCTATCCCAACTGTGCCTAGTCCTGTGTACTGATGGTACCATTCAGCATTCTGGTACAGTCCATCCCAACTGTGCTAGTCCTGTGTACTGATTTACATTCAGCATTCTGGTACAGTTCTATCCCAACTGTGCCTAGTCCTGTGTACTGATGTACCATTCAGCATTCTGGTACAGTCCTATCCCAACTATGCTCCAGTCCTGTGTACTGATGTACCCATTCAGCATTCTGGTACAGTTCATCCCAAGATGCCTGTCCTGTGTAATGGATGTACAGTTCTATCCAACTATGCATCCTGTGTACTGATGTACCATTCAGCATTTCTGTACAGTTCTATCCCAACTGTGCTAGTCCTGTGTACTGATGTACCATTCAGCATTTGGTACAGTTCTATCCCAAACTGTGCTAGTCCTGTGTACTGATGTACCATTCAGCATTCTGGTACAGTCCTATCCCAACGATGCCTAGTCCTGTTACTGATGTACCATTCAGCATTCTGGTACAGTTCTATCCCAACTGTCTTAGTCCTGTGTACTGATGTACCATTCAGCATTCTGGTACAGTCTATCCCAACGTGCTAGTCCTGTGTACTGATGTACCATTCAGCATTCTGGTACAGTCCTATCCCAATGTGCCTAGTCTGTGTACTGATGTACCATTCAGCATTCTGGTACAGTCTATCCCAATTGCCTAGTCCTGTTACTGATGTACCATTCAGCATTCTGGTACAGTCTTCTATCCCAACGGTGCCTAGGTACCTGTGTACTTGAGATGTACCATTCAGCATTTGGTACAGTCCTATCCACAACTATGGTCTAGTCCTGTGTATGATGTACCATTCAGCATTCTGGTACAGTCCTATCCCAACTATGTCTAGTCCTGTGTACTGATGTACCATTCAGCATTTGGTACAGTCCTATCCCAACTGTCTAGTCTGTGTACTGATGTACCATTCAGCATTCTGGTACAGTTCCTATCCCAAATATATGCCTAGTCCTGTGTACTGATGTACCATTCAGCATTCTGGTACAGTCCTATCCCAACTGTGCCTAGTCCTGTGTACTGATGTACCATTCAGCATTCTGGTACAGTCCTATCCCAACTGTGCCTAGTCCTGTGTACTGATGTACCATTCAGCATTCTGGTACAGGTTCTAATCCCACTGTGCCTAGTCCTGTGTACTGATGTACCATTCAGCATTCTGGTACAGTTCTATCCCAACTATGTCTAGTCCTGTGTACTGATGTACCATTCAGCATTCTGGTACAGTCCTATCCCAACTATGCCTAGTCCTGTGTACTGATGTACCATTCAGCATTCTGGTACAGTCCTATCCCAACTGTGCCTAGTCCTGTGTACTGATGTACCATTCACCATTCTGGTACGTCCTATCCCAACTATGCCAGTCCTGTGTACTGATGTACCATTCAGCATTCTGGTACAGTTCTATCCCACTATGCCTAGCCCGTGTATGATGTACAGTTCTATCCCAACTATGCCTATCCTGTGTACTGATGTACCATTCAGCATTCTGGTACAGTTCTATCCCAACTATGCCTAGTCCTGTTATGATGTACCATTCAGCATTCTGGTACAGTTCTATCCCAACTATGCCTAGTCCGTGTGTATGATGTACCATTCAGCATTCTGGTACAGTCCTATCCCAACTGTGCCTAGTCCTGTGTACTGATGTACCATTCAGCATTCTGGTACAGTCCTATCCCAACTGTGCCTAGTCCTGTGTACTGATGTACCATTCAGCATTCTGGTACAGTTCTATCCCAACTATGCCTAGTCCTGTGTACTGATGTACCATTCAGCATTCTGGTACAGTCCTATCCCAACTATGTCCAGTCCTGTGTACTGATGTACCATTCAGCATTCTGGTACAGTCTATCCCAACTATGCCTAGCCCTGTGTACTGATTCGTACAGTTCTATCCAACTATGCTATCCTGTGTACTGATGTACCATTCAGCATTCTGGTACAGTTCTATCCCAACTGTGCTAGTCCTGTGTACTGATGTACCATTCAGCATTCTGGTACAGTCTATCCCACTATGCCTAGTCCTGTGTACTGATGTACCATTCAGCATTCTGGTAACAGTCCTATCCCAACTATGCCTAGTCCTGTGTACTGATGTACCATTCAGCATTCTGGTACAGTTCTATCCAACTGTGCCTAGTCCTGTGTACTGATGTACCATTCAGCATTCTGGTACAGTCCATCCCAACTGTGCCTAGTCCTGTGTACTGATGTATCCATCCTCAGCTGTTCATCTCTGGTACAGTCCTATCCCAACTGTGCCTAGTCCTGTGTACTGATGTACCATTCAGCATTCTGGTACAGTCCTATCCCACACTGTGCCTAGTCCTGTGTACTGATGTACCATTCAGCATTCTGGTACAGTTTCTATCCCAACTGTGCTAGTCCTGTGTACTGATGTACCATTCAGCATTTGGTACAGTTCTATCCCAACTATGTCTAGTCCTGTGTATGATGTACCATTCAGCATTCTGGTACAGTCCTATCCCAACTATGTCTAGTCCTGTTGTACTGATGTACCATTCAGCATTCTGGTACAGTCCTATCCCAACTGTGCCTAGTCCTGTGTACTGATGTACCATTCAGCATTCTGGTACAGTCCTATCCCAACTATGTCTAGTCTGTGTACTGATGTACCATTCAGCATTCTGGTACAGTTCTATCCCAAACTATGTCTAGTCCTGTGTACTGATGTACATTCAGCATTCTGGTACAGCTCCTTCCAACTGTGCCTAGTCCTGTGTACTGATGTACCATTCAAGCATTCTGGTACAGTCCTATCCCAACTATGCCTAGTCCTGTGTACTGATGTACCATTCAGCATTCTGGTACAGTCCTATCCCAACTATCCTAGTCCTGTGTACTGATGTACCATTCAGCTTCTGGTACAGTCCTATCCCAACTATGCCTAGTCCCTGTGTACTGATGTACCATTCAGCATTCTGGTACAGTCCTATCTCCCAACTATGTCTAGTCCTGTGTACTGATGTACCATTCAGCATTCTGGTACAGTCCTATCCAACGATGTCTAGTCCTGTGTACTGATGTACCATTCAGCATTCTGGTACAGTCCTATCCCAACTGTGTCCTAGTCCTGTGTACTGATGTACCATTCAGCATTCGGTACAGTTCTATCCCTGCTAGTTAAAGCTGCCGTTGGTAATATCCACAAGAGGAATGGTGTAATAATAACCTATCATGTAGCAGAGAAAGGACAGGTACTTTCCTGTTAATACCTATTATATGTGGCTGGTATTGGTAGAGATTGTTATTACAGGTTAGAGACCCAGCGCTGAAACTGAACTAGAAATGAATGTTACTGATTGTATTAGTGTTTTATAGAGATGAAATACAGACCCTTTATTCTAATCAAAAACATTTTTTTGTTTCTTTTAAATTACCTTCTGTCTGACTTGTTGGATTCTGCAGAGGAAGGTAAGTAGCCCTAAATCGTCAAAAGTTGTTTCTTATTTGCTTGTCCTTACATGCCTCTTGCTACCGATGTACTAATCTTCTAATAGTAAATTAATAAAAGATTACACAACAGACCATGTTATTACAGAAAACCAGACCAGTCCTGATAATTAGGGAACCTGTATTCATAGTTCCCATGATTCTCACTGATTACTTATTCTATAGGCTGTAAAAAGTAATTTGACACTGTGTGTTTGTGTGTGTGTGTGTGTATTGGCTAAACATAAGATGCAGTGTTGCAGTTGGTTAAACAATACGATGCAGTGTGTGCAGTTAGGCTAAACAATAAGATGCAGTGTCATTGGTAATGATGCAGTGTGTGAGTAGGCTAACCATAAGTGCAGTGTGCAGTTAGCTAAACCATAAGATGCAGTGTGTGCAGTTAGGCTAAACACATAAGATGCAGTGTGTGCAGTTGGCTAAACCAAAGATACAGTGTTGTGCAGTTAGGCAAACCATAAGATGCAGTGTGCATTAGGCTAAACCAAGATGCAGTGTGTGCAGTTAGGCTAACCTAGATGCAGTGTGTGCAGTAGGCTAAACCATAAGATGCAGTGTGTGCAGTTAGGCTAAACCACTAGATGCAGTGTGTGCAGTTAGGCTAAACCTAAGATGCAGTGTTGTGCGTTTAGGCTAAACCTAAGATGCAGTGTGTGCAGTTAGGCTAAACCATGATGCAGTGGTGGTGTGTGTGTAGTTAGGCTAACCAGTAAAATGCAGTGTGTGTGGTGTGTGTGTGTGTGTGTTAGGCTAAGCCGTAAATGCAGTGTGTGTGTGTGTGTGTAGTTAGGCTAAGCAGTAAAATGCAGTGTGTGTGTAGTTAGTGTTGTTAGCATAATGGTGTGTGTAGTTAGGCTAAGCATAAGATGCAGGGGGGTGTGTGTGCAGTTAGGCTAAGCATAAGATGCAGGGGTGGTGTGCAGTTAGGCTAAGCAATAAGATGCAGGGGGTGTGTGTGCAGTTAGGCTAAGCAATAAGATGCAGGTGTGTGTGTTCAGTTAGGCTAAGCATAAGATGCAGGGTGTGTGTGTCAGTTAGGCTAAGCAATAAGATGCAGGGTGTGTGTGTTGCAGTTAGGCTAAGCAATAAGATGCAGTGTGTGTGTGCAGTTGGCTAACAATAAGCAGTGTGTGTTGCAGTTGGCAGATAATGGTGTGTAGTTAGGCTAAGCAATAAGATGCAGTGTGTGTGTGTGTGTAGTTAGGCAAAGCAATAAGATGCATGTGTGTGTAGTTTAGAGCTAAGCAATAGAGCAGTGTGTGTGTGTGTGTGTTGATTAGCTAAGCATAAGATGCAGTGTGTGTGTGGTGTAGTTAGGCTAACATAAGATGCAGTGTGTGTGTGTAGTTAGGCTAATCAATAAGATGCAGTGTGTGTGATGTTAGACTATGTAATAATAATACGCTGTGTTGTGTGTGTGTGTGTGTGTGTGTGGTGTATGTGATGTTAGGCTAAGCAATAAGACTGTGTGTCTCTGTTGTGTTTCTCCCTATAGGTTATCTGTAATCGCATTATAGTGGTACCAACCACTAATTAATCTACGATGGTTGGCCAAAGTTTTAGATTTTACTGAAAAGCAGCCTCAGCTGATCTTCCAAAAAATATCATTCATGGTCCTGAGTGATCCAGCAGAAGATCGGTTTTTTTGTTGCTTGAGTTCTGGTTTGTGTTGAGCTGGTCCTGCTGAATTATAACCATCCCACACACCTTGTTCCTTTTGTTAATCAGTGACTCCTGCATTATATTCTAATAGCAGTTTGCCTTCTTGTTTCCTTTATCTTCCTATCAGTGACAGCCTGTTGCCAAAGGAAAGAAGTGGACGACTTACATATCGATGTGCTCACTCACCTACGGAATTCATTCTTCTTTCCTTTCTTTTGTTCCTGATTTTTTATCTTCATGGTATTCCTATTTCCTTTGTTTCTTGGCTCTTTTTTGCGCCCTTATCCCTTACCTCTCCGTCCGTCTCTTTCCTTTCCCCGTTCTCTGTTGAGTTCTATATCCATCCTTTCAGTCATTCACATAGATCCCTTTATGTTTGTCTTTCCCCAACTCCCATCTTTTACCCTATGAGGGGACTAGTTGCAAAAACGGATGAAGAGATTCAATGTTTTTTTGTCCAACCACAAACAATTGTATCGGCCAAAGATGCCATGTTTGAAATCTTTATATAAACAACCTTAACCATAACTTTCCATGTCTAATTATCTTCATGTGAACTGAGCTCGGTGTTAGATGTAACACACACGACCTTGGTAAATAGGACACTGTACAGTCTCTTACTAGAACAAAATGGAGCATTGAGCCATTTTGCACATAGAGATTATGTTCCCCTTTTAATTAGGATTTGGCCAAACTGGTAACATCGGGGCATATATAGGAAATATCCTAAATGATTTCTTTTATCTCTGCAATACATCCTGTTGCATCTCTGGGTGGGAACCATAAATAAATAAAGTTACCAACGTGTCAAGCAAATACAAACATGGAAACAAAGATGTATAATGTGCATAGCAGTAGCTGCATAGTTAAAATGTATCTTAAGTATTCCCACTGTCTTAGCCCCACCTTTTCGGGTTTTATTGCATTGTTCAGGAGGGGCACTATACACCAATTCATTGGGTTTTATTGCATTGTTCAGAGGGGCACTATACACAATTCAGTAACTCGTTGCTATCTGACCCCTCCCCCATCGGTGTCAATAAGGAACAACAGGGTTATTTAATAAAACTTTATCGTTTAAAATGGTGCTAATTTTCCCCAACCAATCAGATCTTATTTAACATTTGAAAGCTAACATCTGATTGGTTAGGGCAAAATTAGCCCCATTTTAAACGATAAGAACTTTTATTGAATCTCGCTGAAAGACTTATGGGAATCACCATGTTTCCATGAAAGCACAGGTGGGTCCCGTGTGGAGGGGGAGTGTGGTGTGCGCAATGCGGAGGTGGTGAATTTGTGCCACAGGGTTGATGATTCTATACAGAATCAGAGGTTTACTAGTTCTATATAAAGAAGGAGTGTTCCCCTGTGTTGGATCTGTAAAATGCTGTTTATATCCACCGTGGGTGTGTTCTAGCTATACCAAGAGGGTATTACCCTGCAGTGACTGTATATACATAGGAGTGCAAAAAGACTCGCAATGGATTAAATGTATGGAATATATTCTTAAATTAACACTGTTACATGTTTAGTACTTTCAAGTAAATACACAAGACATTGAGGGTGCTGAGCATCTTGCATTGGAATAAAAAACAAAACACGACTGATCTGTGCCAGTTAACAATGGAGGCCTGGACTGGGTTCTAGTACATGTGCCATGGGTATCGGAAATGAATAGAAGGAAATGAATCCAGGGAATAGCTTCCAGCAGCAAGATAATCCATCCCTGCTAGAACACTGCACTGGGTCCAGCTAGAATTCAGCTGTACGGCACATTCTGCAAGAGAGAGAAACCGGGATGTTACCGGGAATAGCCACTGGCAGAGAGCGTGATGAATAGGATTAGTATCATGGATAATATTACCCATAATGCCGACATACCACATTTTTTGGTACTTCTTTTTTACGACGACCTTGATTTCTTTCTTCTGATATTTTCTTTTCTCACAGTCTTTTCTTTTCTTTTCTTTTATTTAATTTTCATACAGTGTCTCTTCCTGCTCCTTCCTGTGGAACCAATTACACCCATCTTACGTTAAAACACTCAATTACATTTGTCACACTTATTTGCCTTCAGCAGGGCCGTTTTTGTTTGTACCTGTTTTTGCCATGGTTTTGCAGGCCCCTAGTGGGCAGTGTTGGGGATTCTCTAGTCATACAGGTGTAGAAAATGTGCCCGTGTTATTAGTTGCAGTAACCAATCAAGTGTTGGCATTTAACTGGTCTCACTGCTGTTAGGCTGGGTACACGTGGTTAGATTTTTCAGGCCAACTGACCGATATGTATTGGTTGGTCAACCGGAAGTGATTTTTACGTACAGCCGTGACCTAAGTGTGATGTCTATCTCCTATGGGACATAAAATAGAATATATATTGGAAACGGCACAAGATAAGGTAAAGCTAGGTACACACAGTACGATTCTGAAAGATGAACAGACAGGATCTGCAAGATCCTGTCTGCCATCTTTCAAAGATCTGCATACACACAGTCCCAGCATTCTCCCTATAGGGAGAAACGCTCGGGACTGTGTGTTCCATCGGCCGCGCTAGACTCCCTATAGGAGTCTAGCGCGGCCGATGGAAATTTTCGGCCTTTCCCGAACGAGCGTACGGCCGACCTGATCGTTCGCGGCGCCGCCGTCGTTCGGGAAACGAACGTACACAAGTAACGATAAAGCCCGCGATACCGTCGGATCCGACGGTATCGGGGCTTTATCGTTACTTGTGTGTACCCAGCTTAAGTACCTAAATAGGCCAGGGGCTAAATGGGGTTAATTAGCATGAAAATGGGAACAAAGAAACAGAACCCATAGCACACTGTTTAGATACAATCCTTTATGGCACCAGGGAAGGTAGATTACCCTATTAAATGATGTATGTACTCTACCTAGTAAAGTATTTCTACTAAATAAGAGTAGAGTTTTAATCATCAATAGTGTGTCGCATATTGTAAGGTACGTATCCACAATGCTATTAGCCGGAAGGCACATATACATAAACCAGAGACACATATCAAACAGTGTGCGAACATCAACATACTAATACAGCAAGAAAGGTAAGTAATACTTCACCACATAGAGCTTTGTAATAGCAGTGGGCAGGTAATCCGTGCTGGAGTACATAAAGTTAGATTGGAGTAGCGCTCTTTTATAGCGTCAAATTCTATGTTGGCAATAGAGAAAGGAGGGGCCAAGGCGGGTCACATAGCTGGGCGTCACAAGGACTACCTGTAGCAATTCACAAGTTCCTTCAGAAATAATACCGGCTCTACTTTCGTACTTTGAATTGCTACAAGTATGTCCTTGTGACGCCAGCTATGTGACCACCTTGACCCCTCCTTCTCTATTGCCAACATAGAATTTGACTCTATTAAAAGCGCTACTCCAATCTTGGCAGCACATCGTTAAAGTCCACTCAGGACGAAACGCGTGTGCATTTTTACTTTATTTACTCCAGCACGGATACCTGCCCACTTGCTATACAAAGCTCTATGTTGGTGAAGTATTACTTACCTTTCTTGCTGTATTAGTATGTTGATGTTCTGCACACTGTTTGATATGCGACTCTGGTTATGTATATGTGCCTTATGGCTATACTCTCATCAGCATTGGTGATACGTACCTTACAATATGCGACACATACTTTAGATATAAACTCTACTCTTATTTAGTAGTATAATACTTACTAGGTAGAGTACATACATTCATTTAATAGGGTTTAATCTACCTTCCCTGGTTGCCCATAAAGGATTTGTATCTAAACAGTGTGCTATGGGTTCTGTTTCTCTTGTTCTAATTACTTCCTATAGGACGGCATGATTGGCATACTGTCAGCTCGGACACCTTTTCCCGTAACCAGCAGTGATTTGTCCCGGCCGACTGCTCGCTCTGGCGAATAACTTACTATGTGTTCCGAGCCTGATAAAAACATTGGATAAGAATCGCTTGCTGATAAGTAACAGCAAAGACAAAACTTTGCCCCTCTTATTAAATAGGCCTTTATAGGGGTACATTAATCCTGTTTGCTGTATTAAAAGACTGGTAACGCTTGAAAGGGTTTGTGTACCTGTCGTGTAAACTAGTAAGTAGCACCTTGCAGCATCTGCATATTAGGCCATATTTATAAAGCCTGGCGGTGAAATACTGTGATACACACCTTAGAGCTAGGCCACACTGCTGCGGTTTTTTGTCATTGCGTTTTTTTCAGATCATTGAAAACAAGAGTTTTCGGGTGCATTGCGATTTGCATTCCGCATTTTTAATCGCATGCATTTTCATATACCTAATGAAAACGCATGCGCAAACGCAATCGGTGCAGTGTGGCCTGCCCTTACTGCAGTTAAAAATACAGTCAGGGAGATTCAATAAAAGTTCTTATCGTTAAAAATGGGGCTAATTTTCCCCAACCAATCAGATCTTATTTAACATTCGAAAGCTAATATCTGATTGGTTGGGGCTAAATCCCACCTTTTTAACGATAAAGAACTTTTATTGAAAACCCTGAGTATTTATACAGAACTAAGTCTCATTCACCTGATGAACTTGAAAATGAAAGGTGTTCACATCACGCAGACAGAGAACAGCTCTCGAATAAGTGGAAATGATAAATAACCGTCCTAGGGGGATTGAAGGAACGTAGTAGTGGTGCTTTTCCAATAAAGGAAATAACATTATTGGTCGTATCACCACAACCACGATTCTTATACCAACAGATCATTATTGGTCATGGAATTCCAGCCACATTGTAAAATCACCCCATGGCAGTCAATGGAGCGACGTGGAGAATGGTCCACGTCTTACTTGGAGGAGCTCTGTGTCACCTTCATTTTTCATGGAAACGGACAGATTGCCTATTCCGGTTCAGTCTGTGTTGGAATTCTGTGGGGTAAGAATAAATAAGTGAAATATTTATATAGATTTGAAAGCCGCACCAAAGGTAAATTAGAGACTGTTTTTATGACCGAGTGCCATCTTGGCGCAGTGCATCAATGAGAAACATTGCGCACCTGACAGCTGGAAGGAGTGGATTGTGGGTAAGGTAAGTCTTGCAATGTTCCCGGGGTTCTATTCACAGGGAGGTGGGAATAAATGTTTTCACCTCCCTGAGAATAACGCTACAGATTTCATGTACTTACCAAACCAGTTACTGTCCCTTTAATCTTAGTGTAACCCGGTTTTGGGGGGCCCTGAATAACAAAGATTTTTTATTAGGGTGGACATCACCCTTTAAGGAGCGATATTCTTATTTCTGGATCACTAATATTTGCTATTTAGGTCTATCGATTTATTTAAAGAGGTATTCTTATTCAGGTACGGGTATCCTTATTTAAAGATCAGTACTTAGGTACCATTATTAGGAATGAGAAATGTATACCAATTGATAATGTAATTTAACACTCCATATTTTAAGGACATGTTTAATGGTCCATTGTCAGTTACCTGCTCTCAACCCCAAATGATATATTTTACACTTATTACCGGCATCACTAACCGGGTGTATAAGGATAATTATTGTAACCATTCTGGCAGAGTAAGCTGGCTCCTCCCTCCATGCAGTCTTGATTGACAACTGACACCTGCTGCCTCCTCTGCACATGTTCAAACCTATTTAAAGCTCATTACTGCCTGTGTGTTGGGCCTAGCCCTGAAAGAATAAGACTGTTTTCGTACCCCTATTACCCAGCGCTGCTGCCAATATGTGATGTTTTTTAATGGTAGAATAAAGTTTTAAGGAACATGGACTGTAAGTGTGATTAGTTGGGAATGTAGGGAAGGAGTTGCCACAATAGCTAAAAGGCTAAATAGCACTATCTGCACGCACTTACTGCTCACAGCACTACTGCTCACAGCACTTACTGCTCACAGACACTTACGCTCATAGAACTTACTGTTTATGTTTCCCAAGTTCTCGCTATCATCCCCCCCCACACACACACACACTTAAATAATAAGTCCCAGTACCTCCAGCACTTTAGTCTTTGTTTCTCAAAGTCGATAAAATGAGCGATGGCCAAGTAGATGAATTTATACTGCCCTCTCTGCACCATCCCCGAACTGTTGGTCTCTCCCCATCTGGATGTTTTTCTGCACATCGATATCACTGTCCGCCTTAAGGGAATGACATACGTGGAATTAAGGGGACAGTATAATATATAAGGGAATGGACATGGCCTTTAATTTGATGCTTGTTTAAAGTGCCACACATTATGGCCAGAAAGTCCACTAAACCAAGACCCTCATCATTCTATGGGCCCATTTTACTTATGCCTGTGACAGTTGGTATTAAAGAGGAAGTGTGGTCTCCATACAATTCCTCTATAGAAGACAATCTCATACCTTTCAAACAAGACTAGGATAATGTATTTGGCTGTTGTAATCCAAAGTTATAGGCTTGTAAAGTCTCTCTTCCTACTCTGCACGTCTCTCTAACAGGCATGCGTTTTAATCTTTACTAAAGCTAGTTTATAAATACTGTGCTTTCCTCTACCTATGGACACCTTAGGGGGGGGACTATTTTCAGGCTTGTAGCTAGAGTGGGCTTATAATCCTGCTGATGACACTGTCCTAGCAGTAAACCACAGTTCGTTTGGGAAGGTTCTCATTTATCCAGGTCATGTGTATACATTCGTTAAACTTGACGTATCGCTAGAAATCCAACTGGATCTCTTAATTCACAGTGACTCTCAATTCAGAATGACCTCCTGGCCTACAAGTCGTTGGATGCATTGTAGCTAAGAGGTGTTATCGAAACTGACCAGGGAAAGGCATCAAAACAGCATTGTTCATGGCGACAACATGGTGTAGACCCCACACACACACAACACCTCTATTCAGATAATGGGCCCCTATTGTAAAGGGGCGGTCATACATCTATGTCAAACATTTGTTATACCAAACGTTCAGCCTAAATGTTACTGTGTGGTCGGAGATTTACGGGCACGGTCATACATTACCGCTAAATTGCGATACCGCTTGTTTACAGATAGGGTCCTATTTTTTATTATTAATTGGCCCCCTTGACACCTCTTGAACCAATCATGTTCCTTGGCCAATATGTTGACATTACAATCTTCAATGTCCTTTTCTCTTTATGATGCTGGTAATGGACATACTGGATCCGTATTAGGTCTTTTACATGTACAAGTGTATTGAGGTTTTAAGCAGACAGGAATATAGTGTCTCTGCACCACCCGCTTCATAGGGATGACCATGTTCTCCTCCTCCTTCACTGGTGGTATATCGTTTCTTTGTTTCCTTTTTCCAGTTTTGCATCTTCCCATGTAAAATGATGTTTGGTCCACAGCATTGATTGTTTGTGAAGGCTTGTACTTCTTTCTTTTGGATTTAACTCGGTGTCATCCACGTATCTGAATCAGTGGCTGGGTGCAATGCCCTTATAGGTATTAAGCCTGTGTTTCCACTTCCTCCTTATAATGGCTCGCCACAACTCAGGAGGCCCTTGTCACTTTGCTGTTATGGAGGTCCTGACCCCTTGCTATTATGTGGAGGTCCCTGACCCTTGCTTTTATGTGGAGGTCCCTGATCCCTTGCTATTATATAGGTCCTGACCCTTGTGTTTTAGAGGTCCCTGACCCCTGGTTTTATGAGGTCCCTGACCCCTTGCTGTTTATGGAGATCCCTACCCCTTGCTGTTATGGAGTCCTGACCCCCTGGTATGTGGTGGCCCTGACCCTTGCTGTTTTATGGAGTATCCCTGACCCCTTGCTGTTATATGGAGATCCTGACCCCTTGCTGTTTATGGAGATCCCTGACCCCTTGCTGTTTTATGGAGGTCCCTGACCCCTGCTGTTATATGGAGATCCCTGACCCTCCTTGCTGTATGTGGTGGTCCCCTGCCTATTACTCTATATGGTGATCCCTGACCACTCTTCTGTTATATAGAGTCCCTGACCCCTTTTGTTATGGAGGTCCATGACCCCTTGTGTTATGTGGAGGTCCCGGACCCTTGCTGTTATGGTGGAGGTCCCTGCACCCTTGCTGTTATGTGGAGGTCCCTGACCCCTTGCTGTTATGTGGAGGTCCCTGCCCTTGCTGTTATGTGGGTCCCTGACCCCTTGCTTTTATGTGGAGGTCCCTGACCCCTTGCTGTTATGTGGAGGTCCCTGACCCCTTGCTGTTATGTGGAGGTCCCTGACCCCTTGCTGTTATGTGGAGGTCCCTGACCCCTTGCTGTTATGTGGAGGTCCCTGACCCCTTGCTGTTAAATGGAGGTCCCTGACCTTTTGTTGTTATATGGAGGTTCCTGACACTTGCTGTTATGGAGGTCCCTGACCTCTCGTCATTATATGGAGGTCCCTGACACCTTGCTGTATATGGAGGGTCCCTGACCTCTCGTCATTAAATCGAATCCCTGACACCTTGCTGTTTATGGAGGTCCCTGACCACTTGCTTTTAAATGGTGATCCCTGACCCCTCTTCCTGTTATATGGAGGTCACTGGCCCCTTGCTGTTTTATGGCGGTCCCTGACCTTTTGTTGTTATATGGTGGTCACTGACCCCTCTTGCTGTTATATGGAGGTCCCGCACCTTGCTTTAGATGAAAGTCCCTGACACTTGTCTGTTCTATGCTGATTGGGACACATTCCAGGGTATTATTGGCCAACAGATTCTTGTCATTCTGAATTGAGAGATCCAGTTGGATGACTAGCGAAAGTTCAGTCCAGTTGATCTAACTGAATACCACGATAAACCACAGTTCACTTTTAATGAAAAAAAATGTAATAAAAAATAACATTAGAAAAATAATGAGATTGGAAGGGAAGGAGCAGGAAAATATTAAAGAAAAAATGAAACAATTTTGCCAGTTGGGTAACTATTTTTGGACAAAATTGAAACATGTGTATTTTATGCAGTTTTATATGTTTGTATGAATATTTTTCCAAGAAATGCACAGATAAACCCGTGTAATATGATTTATTAGGAAGGGGGTGAAGATCATGGCTAAACACTTATTGTGAAATATATGTAAAATATGGCACAGGATCAGTATTTTTAATGGCGTATAACGGCCAACAGCCGTGTGCCTTAGTACCTTGGAACTTTTGGAAAGCATACCTTACAACTGCACTATCTTCCAGGAGGTTTCATATAATGGCAGGGGTGCCCAACCTGTCCGAGGCAGAGGCAGCACTTGAGGCACTTCAGTCTGCTGGATAAGCTCCACCCCCCAAACTGCAGACTCCCCTTAAACACATACACTCAACCCCAACCTGCTCAGGCCCCACCTACATGGACAATAATCTTTTGAGACCACAGGTTGGGCTCCACTGCTTTTATGTGATTACACACAGAGTACATACCTTTCGTTTGAATCACATCCACCAACATGTCAATGACTATAATGGTTCCAGTACGGCCAATCCCTGCACTGTAAGAAAAGGAAAATTCTACAGGTACTCAATGAATGACCATTTCCACCCTTGGTAATACAGCCGTCTGAATTATTAACATAACTATATATTATTTGCATTATATCCTGTCGAATGTGTTTTGTTTATGGAGTTTCCAAGACACTAGGGTTAAATACACCAATAATCAGCAGCGTTGGTGGATCAGTTGTCAATAATTCAGCAGGTTTCTGTTCCCTTCTCCCAGTCAATTCTAATTTATTATATGAAGAGCCAAATTCCTATTTAGGGGCGTAACTACCAGGGGAGCAACCGCAGGGGGGCCGGGAGCCAAGGGGGTCTATCCTCTTTTATTTTTCCTATGACAGATTAGCCTCCTCCTAGAAAACACTGTGGATGAATCACGGATAGGGGCCCTATCATAGTTAGGGGGCCCGTGATCCACTGTTCCTATTCTTTCATCTTTTGGACTGTATCTCCTCTCACAGTTTTACAGCGAAAACATGATTTTCGTGTGGGACACATGGGAGAATTCTGCTATCTTCTAGCTAAGGTATCTGTGGAAGCACTACTGCGTTATCTGCCATGTTATCTGCATAGTCTATAATGGGTCCAAATTTTAAATATGGACATTTAAGAGGTTTCTCGTGTCATGTAATCAATTTATGGTCATAAACACAACATGATACCCCCAACACCCACAGACACAGGTACACCCACCTACTGACCTACCGTTCCAATCCCCGTGGCAGCCATACTTAAAGACTAATAATTGATCAAAACTTCTTTTGATTCTAAAATGCAAATATATACATATACAACCCTGTACAGACACAGGTACACCCCCCACTGATGCCCCCACCTTCCATTTCCTGGCAACTGTACCATAATCATGTTAGGTTAATCCTCATAAATGGAAAACACTACCCTCAACCCTAGACAGGCACACAAACACACACCTACTGACCAACTATTTTTTCTACATGGCAACCGTACTTAAAGGGCACCATAGTCAAAATATTTTATGGTCATAAATGCAAAAACTACTACTCCCCACAGCACAGGTAACACACCTACTGATGCCCCCTAAACCTACACATTCTCTGTTTCCATGGAAATCATGTCAAAACCCACCAAAATAATTAGTTTTACTACGTTTTGAACGTGAAAACATACCCTCCAACCACACATAGTCACACATACAAGCACCTGCTGATGTCCCCTACACCTACCCCACCCTTCTGTTTCCAAGGCAACCATATCTAAATGATAAAAAAGGTTAGTTTATGTTCTAAAAACAATTTGGTGCATAACTGGTTAGTTCTACACCGGTCAGCTTTCTAACTATTATGGTTTAGGGGGTTGGGTGGGGGATTTACCTAAATATATTCATTCATATTTCATTTAAGGGTGAACATGCCCTTAACCTTCAGAGAGAAATCATTTTACCTGCAGTGCACACATAATAGGTCCGGCATTTGGGATTTTCTCCTGTACTCCATTATTCTTGCAGGAAATTCAGCACACCCCCGTGGTCACTTGGAACCCCGTGATCTGGCACATTGTGTACTGGTTAATGATAGATTTCACGGGTTTCTACCTGCAATCACAGGGTAAACGATATGATGACTTACTATGGGTTAATTGTGCAAGAGAAATGAGCTTACAGAGTAACCTAAAGAGCACCATAGGTTAACACAATCCATATTTGGGTGCTAGTGACCTGAACTGTCAGCAAACTCAGCAATAAATATTTAACCTGGAGGTAGAGATGGACTAGAACTCAAACCCGTCGTTGAGCCAAACTATTCGAGTTTGAACAGACTCGGGACTTCTCGAACATCGGACCCGGACCCGTATTTCATTATTTCCAGACTTTGGATATATCGAATGTTTGAACTTCAAGTGTGCGAATGCGAGTAAATGTTCTATTACGCGGGTAATGTCCAATACGCGAGTAATATAGAATATCGAATCTGCGAGTAAAATGCTATTATACCAATACGCGAGTAAATATCGAATATCGAATCCACGAGTTAAAATGTCTATTATACCAATACAAGCGATAATATCGAATATCGAATCCACAAGTAAAATGTCTATTATACCAATACGCAAGTAAATCGAATATCGATCCACGAGTAAAATGTCTATTTACCAATACGCGAGTAAATATCGAATATCGAATCCGAGTAAAATGTCTATTATACCAATACGCGAGTAAATATCGAATTAGCGAATATGTGAGTAAAATGTCTATTATATCACTACGTGAGTAATATCGAATTATACGAATATGTGAGTAAAATGTCTATTATAACCAATACCGAGTAATATCGATATCAAATCCGGGATTAAAATGTCATTATACCAATACGCGAGTAAATATCGAATATCGAATCCACAAGTAAAATGTCATTATCCAATACGTTGAGTAATATCGAATAACGAATATGTGAGTAAAATGTCTATTATACCAATGCGCGAGTAAATATCGAAATATCGAATCCACAAGTAAAATGTCTATTATAACCAATACGCGAGTAATATCGAATATCGAATCCACGAGTAAAAATGTCTTTAACCAATACGCGAGTAAATATCGATATCGAATCCACGAGTAAAATGTCTATTATACCAATACCGAGTAAATATCAATATCGAATCTGCGGTAAAATGTCTATTATACCAATACGTGAGTAAATATCCAATATCGAATCCCGCGAGTAAAATGTCTATTACCATATGTAGTAAATCGAATGAGCGAATCCGCGAGTAGAAAATGTTATTATACAAACGCGAGTAATATCGAATATCGAATCCGAGAGTAAAATGTCTATTATCCATACGTGAGTAAATATCGAATATCGATCCACGAGTAAAATGTCTATTATACCAATACGCAAGTAAATATCGAATATCGAATCTGCAAGTAAAATGTCTATTATACCAATACGCGAGTAAAATATTGAATATCAAATCCGCGAGTAAAATGTTCTATTATACCAAACGCGAGGAATACAAATTCTCGAATCTGCAAGTAAAATGTCTATTATACCAATACGTGAGTAAATATCGAATATAAAATATGTGAGTAAAATGTCTATTATACCAATAACGCGAGTAAATATCGAATATCGAATCCCGAGTAGTAATGTCTATGTATACCAATACGTGAGTAAATATTGAATTAACGAATATGTGAGTAAATGTCTATTATACCAATACGCAATAATATATCGAATTATCGAATCTGCAAGTAAAAGTCTATTATAACCATAACGTGAGTAAATATCGAATCTCGAATCCACGAGTAAAAATGTCTATTATACCAATACGCAAGTAAATATCGAATATGCGAATCTGCGAGTTAAAATGTCTATTATACAATACGCAAGTAATATCGAATTAACGAATCCATGAGTAAAATGTCTATTATACCAAAACGCAGTAAATATCGAATCTACAGTAAAATGTCTATTATCCAATAGCTTGAGTAAATACAAATTCTCGAATCCGCAGTAATGTATTATATCCAATCGCGAGTAAATATTGAATATCGAAATCCGCTAGTAAAATGTCTAAATACCAATACGCAAGTAAATATCGAATATCGAATCTGCGAGTAAAAGTCTATTATACCAATACGCAAGTAAATATTGAATATCGAATATGCAAGTAAAATGTCTATTATGCCAATACGACGAGTAAATATCGAATATCGAATCCGCGAGTAAATGTCTATTATACCAATACGCACAGTAAATATCGAATATCGAATCTGCGAGTAAAATGTCTATTAACGCAATACGCGAGTAATATCCATATCGAATATGCAAGTAAAATGTCTACTACCAATACGCGAGTAAATATTGAATATCGAATCGTGAGTAAATGTCATTATACCAATACGCAAGTAAATATCGAATATATCGGATCTGGCGAGTAAAATGTCTATTATAAACATTGCTAGAATATTGAATATCGAATTTGCAAGTAAAATGTCTATTATACCCTAATAAGCGAGTAAATATGGAATATCGAATATGCAAGTAAATGTCTATTATACCAATACGCGAGTAAATATGGAATATCGAATCCGCAAGTAAAATGTCTATTATACCAATACCGCGAGTAAATATCGAATATCGAATCCGCAAGTAAAATGTCTATTATACCAATACGTGAGTACATATCGAATATCGAATCCGCAAGTAAAATGTCTATTAATACAATATACGCGAGTAAATATCGAAATATCAATCCGCAAGTAAAATGTCTATTATACCATACGTGAGTAAATATTGAATATCGAATATGCAGTAAATGTATATTACAATACGCAAGTAAATATCGAATATCGAATCCGCAAGTAAATGTCTATTATACCAATACGCAAGTAAATATCGAATATCGATCTGCGAGTCATTCATGGGATAATTATGGAATGTTCGAACGCGGAGATTGAAAGTTAGCACGCGTGAGATAAATTGAGTTTTTGAAAGTCCTGGATTTAGACAATGTTCCCCAGACCATTTCCCAGGTCCCACAGTCATTTACATTAAGTTACATTGATATTTTAATTGTATTTCATTACAAAACTTTTTGAACTATTGACTCCCATTACTTTAATGGGTCCGTAGTTCGAAAGATCGAAAATGGACTGAACTTTCAAAAGTTCGTCCATCTGTACAGGGGCTGTAAAGGACCTTTCAAGTTTGGGTTCCATCCACTCTCTGTGCCCCTTATAAGGAGCCCGTGGCTCATCTCAATTCGCTGCCAATCCCATTGTGTACCTCTGAATGCGTTCAAACTTACATTTTCCATTAACGACAACGTAAGTTGCGAATAGATAGTCCCTGCATTCCCGTTCACTGGACAGCTCAACCCCAAATCTTCCCAAAACTTCCTCCTATTGGCGTTGGGATCCGGCCAGTTAGGGACGCACTTTGTCTGTGGATGTGAGGAAACAAAGAGTTTGATTTTATTTTGTAACAAACGCCATTTTTCACCGGATTAGCCGATATTAACATCACAGTGAAATGCATGACTGTGGGATTATCAGGGATCAAGGGAGAAGGGAAATGTAAATTTACTCAGGAACTTAACTATTTCTCATAGGGGGGCTACCGAACCTAGGTATATTACAGAAACAGTAGACAAGAATTTTATTGATATAATCAATATAAAAAAAACGGACCTGATGAAATACCCACCTTGGATCTTAAAGGATTAGTTCACTGTCGAAGTTATTTGCCTTTAAGTATTAATGGAAGAACGGGAGTCTAATATAGCCCCGTCTTACCTCCCATTCTTCACTTACGTACCAGGAGTGAGAAGGGAACTACCCACATCGCGATCCACCTCTGGATCCTCTGACAGGTAACGACTCTGGCTTCAAAGTAAACTATAATCCTCCAATCTATGTTACTTATGTACTGTTACTACAGACTTATGGGTGTGGTATAAAGTTGGACTAGATGGATTGTAGTCTTTATATACCCAATACTATTTTACTATGTACACTGTTATACACAGCACATTATGGTATGTGTATAAAGGCTGGACTAGATGGACGTATTCTTTATACAACCTCCAATACAAGTTACTAGATAACTGTTCTAAAGACATTATTGGTAGGGTATAAAGTTTGGACTATATGACGTCTGTCCTTTATCAACCTCCAATACTAGTTTACTAGTAACTGTTATTAACAGACATATGGGTAGGGTATGAGGTTGGACTAGATGGACCTATGGTCTTTATACAACCGTCCAATACATTTACTTATGTAACTGTTTTAACAGACATTATTGGTAGGGTATAAAGGTTGGACTGAATGGACGTATTCTTTATACAACCTCAATCACTATGTTACTATGTAACTGTTATTATCCCGACATTATGGGTAAGGGTATAAGGTTGGACTATGTTGGACGTTATGTCTTTATACACCTCCAATACTTATGTTACTATGTAACTGTTATACAGCACATTATGGGGTAGGGTATAAAGGTTTGACGTAGATGGCCGTATATGTCTTTCTGCAACCTCCATACTATTTACTATGTAACGGTTTATACAGACATTCATGGTAGGTATAAAGTTGGACTAGATGGACGTATGTCTTTTATACAACCGAACCAATACTATGTTACTAATTAACTGTTTTATACAGACATTATGGGTAGGGTAAATAAAGGTTGGACTAACATGGCGTATGTCCTTTACAACCTCCAATTACTATGTTAGACTATGTAACTGTTTACAGACTTATGGTAGGGATAAAGGGTTTGACTAATAGACTATGTCCTTTATACAACCTTCCAATACTATGTTAACTATGTAACTTTATACACGACCTTTGGGTAGGGTCAATAAGGTTGAGCTAGATGGACGTATGATCTTTATAACCACCTCCAATACTATGTACTATTACACCTGTTAGATACAAAACAAATTATGGGTAAGGGTATAAAGGTTGGACTGAAGGACGTACTGTCTTATACAACCTCCAATACTGATGTTACTATGTAACTGTTATAAACAGACATGATGGGTAGGGTTATATAAAGTTGGACTAGATGGACGTATGTCCTTTATAACCCCTCCAATACTAGTAACTGTTATACCAGACATTATGGTAGGTATAAAGGTTGGACTAAGTGGACGTATGTCTTTCATATAAACCACCCCAATACTATGTTCCTATGTAACAGTTTACAGACATTAGGGTAGGGTATAAAGAATTGGACTAGATGGCCTGATGGTCTTTATTTAACACATCCAATCCTATGTCCGATGTAACTGTTCATACAGACATTCATGGGTAGGGTTATAAAGGTTGGAACTAGATGGACGTCTGTCGCTTTATAACCTCCAATACTATGTTACTATGTAACTGTTTATATCAGACATTATGGGTGCGTTATTAAAGGTTGGACTAGATGGAGTGTAATGTTTTATACAACCTCTAACTTCTAATGTTACTATGTAACTGTTAGCCGACATTATGGTAGGGTATTAAGGGACTAGATGGACGTAATGTTTTAATGAACCCTCCAATATATGTTACTATGTAACTGTTAGACCGACATTATGGGAAGGGTATAGAGTTGACTAGATGGACGTATGTCCTTAACATAACCTCCAATACTATGTTACTATGTAACTGTTAGACAGAGCATTCATGGGAAGGTTATAAGGTTGGACATAGTGACGTATGTCTTTATACCAAAGGCCAATACTATGTTACTATGTCACTGTTATACGACATTCATGGGTGGGTAGAAAAGGTTGGACTATAAGGACGTATGTTTACAAACAACCGTCCATACCCTATGTTACTATGTAACTGTTATACAGACATTTGGGTGTGTAAATAAAGGTTGGACCTAGAATGGACTTTGTCTTTTACCAACCTCCAATACTATGTTACGGATGTACTGTTCTACAGTACATTATGGTAGGTATAAGGTGGACTAGATGGACTGTATGTCTTTATATACCCACATACTATGTACTGTGTAACAGTGTTAAACAACATTTATGGGTAGGGGTATAAAGATTGGACTAGAGACCTTGTCTTTATTTAACCATCCATACTATGGTTACATTAACTGTTATACGACTTTGGGTAAGGGTATAAGTTGGACTAGATGGACATATTTCTTTATAACCAACCTCCATACTATTTTCTATGTAACTGTTATAACAGACATTATGGTAGGGTATAAAGGTTTGACTCAATAGACGGATGTCTTTATAAACAACCTCCAATACGTATTTTACTATGTAACTGTTATACAACATTATGAGGTAAGGGTTATAAAGGTTGCGATAGATGGCCGTTGTCCTTTATACAACCTCCAATACTATGTTACTATGTAACTGTTATACAGACATTAATGTGGTAGGGGGGTTTTTAACATAGAGTATTTGACTATATGGAGGCGTAATGTCCTTTATACACCACCAATACGATGTTACTATGTAACTGTATATACAGATTACGGGTAGGGGTAATTAAGGTTGGCTATGGACGATTCTTTATAATCCCTCCACATACTATCTTTACTAGTGTAACGTTATCGATCAGACATTATGGGTTAGGGTATAAGGTTGGACTAGATGGCGTATGTCCTTTATCGAAAGACCGTCCAATACTAATTTTACTGATGTAACTGTTGAACAGACATTTATTGGAAGGGTATAAAGGTTGACTAGATGGACGTATGTCTTTCAACAACCCGTCCAATACTATGTTACTATGTAACCTGTTCACATACATATGGGTAGGGTATAAAGGTTTGACTAGATGTATTTGTCTTTATAAACAAAAACTCCAATACTAATGTTACTATGTAACTGTTAAATCAGACATGATGGGTAGGGTCTAAGGTTGACTAGAAGGACGTATGTCCTTTATACACCTCCATAAACTTTTTTTTTACTTATATGATAACTGTTATACAGAATTATGGGTAGGGTTATAAAGGTTGGACTAATGGACGTCATGTTTTATACAACCTCCATCTATGTTACTATGTACTGTTTTATACACACATTATGGGTAGCGGTATACAAAGGTTGACCTAGATGGATGTTCTTATTAACCCCCAATACTATGTTACTATGTAACCGTTATACAGACATTATGGTGGGATAAAGATTGGACTAGATGACCTAATGCTTTACTTTAACACCAATACATAGTTACTAATGTAACTGTTATAGCAGACATTATGGTAGGGTATAAAGGTGTGACTAATGGTACATATCTTTTATACAACCTCCAATACTTGTTCCTATTAACTGTTATACAACTTATGGTGTAGGGTTATAAAGGTTGGACGGAGTATTGAGGTATGTCTTTATACACTCTAATACTATAGGTTACTATGTAACGTTAAAAGACAGTTGTGGGTAGGGTATAAAGGTTGGACTAAGGATGGACGTTTGTCTTTATAGAACCTCCAATATAGTTACAGTATGTAACTGTTAGACAGAGACTTATGGGAAGGGTATCAAAGGTTGGTACTAGATGGACGTATTCTTGTATACAACCTCCAATACTAGTTACTATTTACTGTTAGACAGACTTTATGGTAGGGTTAGGTTGGACTAGATGGACGTATGTCCTTTATACACCTCCATACTATGTACTAGGTAACGTTTTACCGACCTTATGGGTAGTAGGGTATAGGTTGGACTAAAGGACGTATTGTCCCTTTATACCACTTCCAATACTATGTTACTATGTAACTGTTATATAAACACAGACAATTATGGGTAGGGTTAAGGTTGTACTAGAATGGCCTATATGTCCTGTTATACACCCTCCAACTTAGTTACTATGTAACTGTTAAAAACACAACAATTATGGGATAGGGTATGAAAGGTTGGACTAGATGTATTAATGTTTTACTATAACACCGCCAATCTATGTTACTGATAGTAACAGTTATCCAGACATTATGGGTAGGGTAATAAAGAGTTGGCTAGATGGACCTATGTCTTTTATTTTAACATGCCCATACTAGTTACAATCTGTAACTGTTATACGACATTATGGGTGGGTATAAAGGTTGACTAGAATGGACATATGCCCCCCCTTTATACAACCCCAATACTATGTTTACTAATGTCAACGTTATAAGCGATCTGGGTTAGGGGTATATTGGCTAATGGGAGTATGTCTTTGATACATACTCTTACATACTATGTAACTTATACAACATTCATGGTGTAGGGTATAAAGTTGGACTAGTATGGACGTTGTGGTCTTTATATAACCTTCAATACTATGTTCTACTTAGATGTACTGTTATAACAGACATTATGGGTAGTGGTAAATAAAAATTGGATCTAGTGGTAACGTATGTCCTTTATTTAACACATCCCATAACTATGTTACTATGTAACTGTTTAATAAACGCACATTATGGGTAGGGTCATAAGTTGGACTAGCATGGACGTATGTCCTTTATCAACCCTCTAAATAACTATAACTTGAATGACATGACATTATGAGGTAGGGTATCAAAGTTTGGAACTAGATGCGTGTTCTTTATATAAAACCATTTAATACTAATGTTACTATTAACTGTTTACAGAACATTTTGGGTAAGGTTATAAAATTGGACTAGATGGACTTTTTCTGTTATTTAACTCCAATACTATGTACTATGTACTGTTATAATCAACATTAATGGGTAGTTTAAAGAGTTGACTGAGATGGACCTATGTCTTTATACACCTCCCCAATACTAAATGTTACATTTAACTGTTATACAGACTTATGGGTAGGGTTAAGAGGTTGGTACTAGATGGAGAGTATTTCGTTATACACACACCAATACTATTAACGTATTACGTTTAACTGTTTAACGACATAGTATAGTGGTATAAAGGTTGGACTACGATGGCAGGTATGTCTTTTATACAACCTCCTAATACTATGTAAACTTATACAGACATTATGGGTAGAGGTACTAAAGATTGGACTAAGATGGACCTATGTGCTTTATTTAACATCCACTACTATTTACTATGATAACTGGTTATACACGACATATATGGGTAGGGTATAAAAGGTTGGTACGATCGGACTGCTTATGTCTTTATAACTAAACCTCCAATACTATGTTACTAATGTAACTGTTATACAGACATTATGTGGTAGGGTATAAATTTGGCTAGATGGACGTTGTCTTTATTACACCTTTACATCTGATGTTACTATTTAACTGTTATCAACAGGTACTTTTGGGTAGGGTATAAAAATTGGACTAGATGGGACTATTCTTAAAGAGTCCAATCCTAATTTTACTACATGCCAACTGTTAATCAGTAACTCGTTAAACAATTCGGGTAGGGTATAAGGTTTGAATAGATGACATATGTCTTTATTAAAACAACCTCCAATACTATTTCTATTGTAACTGTTATACAGACATTATGGGTACGGGGTAATAAAGGTTGGACTATGATGGAGGTATGTCTTAACGACACCCCCAAATACTATGTAACTATGTACTGTTATACAACATTATGGGTAGGGTATAAAGTTGAAGATCTAGATGGGGTATGTCTTGTATACAACCTCTAATACTATTCTGGGGGGGGGATACAACATTTGGAATATGTGTATAAAATTGACTAGATGGACCATATGTCTTTATTAACATCCACATATATGTTCTATGTACTGTTATAACAGTACATTATGGGTAGGTGTATAAGGTTGGACTAAGGACGTATGTCTTTATAGCACACCTCCAATAGCTATTTACTATGTACTGTTATACAGACTTATGGTTAGGCTGTATAAAGATATTGGACTAGTGGGCCTATGTCTTTCATTTACACCATTCCATACTATGTACTAATGTACTGTTTATACAGACATTATGGGTAGGGTTAATACGGTTGGACTAGTGGACATAATGTCTCTTATACAAACCGTCCAACCTATGTTCCATGTAACTGTTTAACAGACATTACTGGGTAGGGTATAAAGGTTGGACTAAAAAAAGATGGAGGTATGTCTTTATAAACAACCTCTACTACTAGTGTTACTATGTAACTGTTGACAGCATTAGTGGGTAGGGTATAAAGGCTTGGCCTAGATGGACCGTATGTCTTTATCGCAATCCGTCCAA
Source organism: Hymenochirus boettgeri (assembly GCA_019447015.1). Classification (NCBI taxonomy): domain Eukaryota; kingdom Metazoa; phylum Chordata; class Amphibia; order Anura; family Pipidae; genus Hymenochirus; species Hymenochirus boettgeri. The sequence continues at coordinate 26,317 of JAACNH010001620.1, read as the reverse complement.
TCTAATATTTTACTATGTAACTGTTAGACTAGACATATATGGAAGGTGTATAAAGGTTTTTGACTACGATGGAGTATGTTTTATACAACCTCCAATAACTATGTTACTATGTACTGTTAGACAGAATTATGGGTAGGTACAAAGGTTGACTATATGGACGGATGTCTTTATACAACTCCATATTATCTAATGGTTACTATGTAACTGTTATAACGACATTTGGTAGGGTATTAAAGGTTGGACTAGTCAGGACTATTCTTTATACCCAACTTCCACATACTATATTATATGTACGTTATACCGACCTTAGGTGTAGGTAATTAATAGTTGGACTAGAGACTTATGTCTTTATTATTACACTCCGCAATACCATGTTTACTCATGATAACTGTTATCCGAAATCAACAACTTTATGGGTGTGGTATAAAGGTTGGATCTAGATGATGTCATGTCCTTTATATAACCCCAATAACTATGTCTTACTGCATGTACAGTGTATTCAGAACATTAGGGTAGGGTTCAAGGTTGGACGTAGATGGACTTTGTCTTTATACAGATACAACTCACATATACTATTTACATGTAACTGTTGAGTAACAGCACATTATGGTGGGTATAAAGTGTTGGACTAGATTGTTATGTCTTTAAATCCAACCTCACATACTAATGTTACTATTTAACTGTTATACACCTGACTTCATGGTTGAAGGGTTACAACGGTTGGTACTAGAAGGACGTATGTCTTTATACACTTTCCATACCGATGTTACTATGTTAACTTTTACAGCATTTATTGGGTAGGGTATAAAAGGTTGGACCTAGAATGGTAGCTTATGTCTATAGACAACCTCCATACTAATGTTTACTATGTAACTGTTTACAGACATTATGGTAGGGTAATAAAGGTTTGGATCTAGTCATGGATGTACTGTCTTATATTAACCCCCAAATCTAATGTTACTATGTAACAAAGTTTATACAGACATCTTTGGGTATGGGTTTAAAGATAGAGACTAGATGAGACGCATGTCTTTATTTAACATCCATACTATGTTTACAATGTAACTGTTATCACTCACATTATGGGTAGTGTATGTACAGGTTGGACTAGTGGACATATGTCTTATACCAACCTCCCATACAATGTTCACTATGTACTGTTATAAACAGACATTATGGTGGGTATAAGGTTGACTAGATGATGTATTCTTTAAATACAACCTCTATACTAATGTAACTTTCACAGACATTATGGTAGGGTATAAAGTTTTTGGATAATTGGGACGTGTTTTTAATTAGACACTTCAATACTATGTTACTATGTAACTGTTATACAGACATTATGGTTAGGGTATTAAAAATGGACTAGTATGGACGTATTGTCGTTTCATTTAACATCAATACTATGTTACTAATGTAACTGTTTATATCACATTATGGGTAGTGGTATAAAGGTTGGACTAGATGGACCTATGTCTTTATACCCCTCTACTACTATGGTAACTTATACAGACATTATGGGATAGGGTTAAAGTTTGGACTAATGACGCTTGTGTCTTATATACCTTTATATACTCTGTTACTATGTAATCTGTTTATAACCGACATTTGGGTAGGTGTATAAAATTGACTAATGGACTTATGTCTTTATTTAACAGCCAAATACTTGTTACTAGTAACTGTTATACACGACATTATGGGTAGGGTATAAAGGTTGGACTAAGGGACATATTCCTTTTATCAAACATCCAATCTAATGTTACTGATGTCACTGTTAACAGGACTTATGGGTAGGGTCATAAAGGTTTGACTAGTGGAGGTATGTTCTTTATCCAACACACCAATACTATGTCACTATGTTAACTGTTATACAGTACACCTTATGGTAGGTTATAAAGTTTGGGACTAGATGGAGGTATGTCCTTTATACAGACCTCTAAACTATGTAACTTATACAGACTATGGTTCAGTGTATAAAGCTTTGGACTAATGGAACGATGTCGTTATACAACCTCCAATACTAGTTAACTATGTAAACTGTTAGTACAGACATTATGGTAGCGGTATAAAGGTTGGACTATATGTACGTTGCATGTGTTATCAAACCTCCTACTTGTTACATATGTAAACTTTATACGACATTATGGGTATGATATAAGGGTTGGCTAGATGGATGTAGTTTTATCAACCTTCAAACTATCTGTTACTATGTAACTGTTATACAGACACTTATGGGTAGATATATAAGGTTGGACTAGTGGATGTATGTCCTTTATACACCTTCAATTACTATTTAACTATGTAACTGTTATATACAGACAATTAGGGTAGGGTATAAGTTGGACTGATGGATGTAATGTCTTTAGCCCACCCCCATACGATGTTAACTATGTAATGTTAACACGACTAGATGGGTGGATATACAGTTGGATAATGGAAACGTATGTCTTTATACAACTCCAATACTATGTTACTATGTAACTGTTATAAGACCGCATTATGGGTAGGGTTATAAGTTTTGACTAGATGGAGCGTCAATGGCTTTATACAACCTCCAATCCTATGTTTACCTAGTAACTGTTATACAGACCATTATGGTAGGTATAAAAGGTTGGACTAGATGGCGTATGTCTTTAATATCAACCTCCAATACTATGTTACTTGTTAACTGTTCTAACAGACATTAATGGGGTAGTATAAGGTTGGACTAAAGATGGGAACTATGTCTCCTGCTCTTATACTATGTGCTATGCTGAAAGCCATGGGCAATGGTTGGCACATGCAGCTCTTGATAAAGGGTTCGTGCCACCCGGAACATGTGTGAAGTGTGTATCCACTTGATTTAGTCTGTCCAAGACTGGTTTCTCCCATCTACCAATGGAATTACACATTTATAGGAGAATGGTGGAATACTCCTTTGATGGAGGATTAAAACCCTGAAAGAATATCAACCAGTACATGTCTCAACTCCAATACAAACATTACCAGGCCTTTCTCTATTTCTTTTGTGGTCATTACTAACCCGGCTGTTCTCCCCTGCCAGACCATCTCCAGAAGTCTTTTGTTGTTGCCCTGTAGGCAACCTTGGCATGCAATGAAATGTTTGGGGGCATCTCCATCTCTCCATATACTGGTTCGATTATAACAAAGAACACCAGTTAAGACGTGGATCATGAATTCTTTTTTATTTTCGCCCTCAAGTGTCCTCCTATTGACTTTATCTAGACACTTTCCAACCAATTGCCATTTTGGGTAGTCTATCTGGCTGCTCCTCAACCGTTATGTATTGGCGTTGATGTAATCAGAACCACGGGATTTGTTGGTTCCCAACATTTTAACACGACTCTCTGTGATCAACTAAAACAAAAGGAGAAATAACTAGGTGCACCGCGGAGAAACACGATCAGTAGAAAGGGGTCATGGTCTAATGGCTAGATAAGCATCAAGGGGGACAATGAAAGGTGAGCATGGTACAGTATAAAAAGGATTTCCCCGCCTTGAGAAACCCTCAGTAGATCATTATAAGATAGAAAGTTGCAGATCTAATCACATAGGGAGTGTTGTTGGCATTGCAAGCAACCAAATCCCCCAAAATAAAAATTTGACCATCAGTGCATGTAGGTATGGAGTATGCAACCATAAATCCACACAAGCATTTGCAAGCTTAAAGGGTCACTATACTCAATTTTATATTATCTGAAACTACAATTTGAGAGAAGTAAAATTGTGGTACTGACATATTTATCTGTACTTGCTTGTCTTTATTATTAATGTAATGGTGCTCCTAATTTCCCCCACCTCCCTTACTCACTGCCTCCTTGTAGTGTCTGCGACACTTATAAGTTCTGCACAGCCTCAACTATGGACCACTGCTCTGCACAGCTTCTCCCTTCCCTCCCCCTGCCCTTCTTTTCTTTGCTATTCTCCTATTGTTGCAGAAAGTGTGCTGGCAGGCAGCCAAAGACTCCTAGTAGAGGTCTCAGGATGGGACACATATATTCGGCTCTGGAGTGACGGTCTTTCCCTGTACATTCTGTGATTTCAGTTATGATTTCTCAGGTCGACTGCCCAGATTTAAAATCCCAAAAAGTTTGGGAGCATGGGATCTAGGTTCTATTTATAAAATTTAGTATTTTTATAGAGAAGATATCCTTTAAAAGTTAACTACACAGAGTATCTTACTTCATTTGGGCCTTGTAATACGGCAAGCTGAGCGAACATGTCACGGGTTGACATTCATTTTACGGTATTTGTGGATGAAGAGGAATTACTTTTTGAAAATTGTTGTCAGTGGAAAATGAGAGAGACCCAATCAGGGTTGACCCATAGGTCGGCGCGACAGATACTACATGGTAAGAAATGTTTCTTGTATCGCTTCTTGCTTTTATTGTTCGGTGTCTGATGACCCTCTTTACGGTCGTGCCAGTCAGGCTTTTGATTCTGTTTTTCTTTGCAGAGCCTGTGGGACAGCATTGGACAGTTAGACTGCATGCTACCCCACGGGGACCAAGTTTGGTCACCAACGAATCAGACTCCTCTGTTTTCTTCGCGGTGTGTCGGACCTACAGTTGTTTAATGTGAACATAGTATTATTTAGGCTCTCAATTTCTATGTACGGATCATGATGATGTTCAGACCTGAGAAAGTGTGAAAAGTAAACAAAACGTGACTATTTAAGTCGTTAATCAACTCTTCCCAACCCAGCCTTGGCCCGTTTTCATCTTTCTCAATTGCTTCTTATTTAATTTCTTGTCATTCGGTTTTTCAAAATACCAGCAGCATTGACCCTTTGGAGTAATATGGCTGTGAAGAAGAAAGGGGAGTGTTATCACCTCAGTCAAGGCGGTGGGACTCAACCCTTGGTTTCCCACTATAGACTGCATAGCAAAGGTCTGTAGGGTAACGGGAGAAATGTAGTGCGTATCTAACCAACGTGTCACTATCCTACATCACTGTAAGGGTCCAATCCACGGGTTTCCGATAATGTGACCAGCTCACCATAAGGTGCACGCGAGGGCAGCAGGGACTGGGGTTCAGTTTAGCAAGATCGATCCTTTTTGAAACATTCTAGGTCCTGTGTGAAGGAGGTACCAGGCAGCATGCGGGGAACAGTCCTAGCCCAACTAGGGCGTCCGGCCGTAAGGGGGGGGGCGGGAGGGACACATTCATCAGGCGTATCTGCGTGCTGTTCCAGTCCTATCCCACTACTGACCTAGTCCTGTGACTGATGTACCACTTCAGCATTCTGTACAGTTCTACCCAACGTGCCTAGTCCCTGTGTACGCTGATGTACCATTCAGCATTCTGGTACAGTCCTATCCCAACTATGCCTAGTCCTGTGTACTGATGTACCATTCAGCATTCTGGTACAGTCCTATCCCAACTATGCCTAGTCCTGTGTACTGATGTACCATTCAGCATTCTGGTACAGTCCTATCCCAACTATGTCTAGTCCTGTGTACTGATGTACCATTCAGCATTCTGGTACAGTCCTATCCCAACTGTGCCTAGTCCTGTGTACTGATGTACCATTCAGCATTCTGGTACAGTTCTATCCCTTGCTAGTTAAAGCTGCCGTTGGTAATATCCACAAAGAGGAATGGTGTAATAATAACCTATCATGTAGCAGAGAAAGGACAGGTACTTTCCTGTTAATACCTATTATATGTGGCTGGTATTGGTAGAATTGTTATTTACAGGTTAGAGACCCAGCGCTGAACTGAACTAGAAATGAATGTACTGATTGTATTAGTGTTTTATAGAGATGAAATACAGACACTTTATTCTAATCAAAAACATTTTTTTGTTTCTTTTAAATTACCTTCTGTCTGACTTGTTGGATTCTGCAGAGGAAGGTAAGTAGCCCTAAATCGTCAATAAGTTGTTTCTTATTTGCTTGTTCCTTACATGCCTCTTGCTACCAGATGTACTAATCTTCTAATAGTAAATTAATAAAAGATTAACACAACAGACATGTTATTACAGAAACCAGACCAGTCCTGATAATTAGGGAACCTGTATTCATAGTTCCCATGATTCTCACTGATTACTTATTCTATAGGCTGTAAAAAGTAATTTGACACTGTGTGTGTGTGTGTGTGTGTGTGTAGTTAGGCTAAACAATAAGATGCAGTGTGTGCAGTTAGGTTAAACCATAAGATGCAGTGTGTGCAGTTAGGCTAAACCATAAGATGCAGTGTGTGCAGTTAGGCTAAACCATAAGATGCAGTGTGTGTGTGTGTAGTTAGGCTAAGCAGTAAAATGCAGTGTGTGTGTGTGTGTGTGTGTGTGTAGTTAGGCTAAGCAGTAAAATGCAGTGTGTGTGTGTGTGTGTAGTTAGGCTAAGCAGTAAAATGCAGTGTGTGTGTAGTTAGGTTAAGCAATAAGATGGTGTGTGTGTAGTTAGGCTAAGCAATAAGATGCAGGGGGTGTGTGTGCAGTTAGGCTTGCTCTATTGCTTAGCCTACGCACACACACACTGCATCTTATTGCTTAGCCTAACTGCACACAACACACCCTGCATCTTATTGCTTAGCCTAACCACACACCACCCTGCATCTTATTGCTTACCTAACTCACACAACCACCACTGCATCTTATTGCTTAGCCTAACTGCACACACACACCCTGCATCTTATTGCTTAGCCTAACTGCACACACACCCCCTGCATCTTATTGCTTAGCCTAACTGCACACACACCCCCTGCATCTTATTGCTTAGCCTAACTACACACACACCATCTATTGCTTAACCTAACTACACACACACTGCATTTTACTGCTTAGCCTAACTACCACACACACACACTGCATTTTCTGCTTAGCCTAACTACACCACCACACACCACACACCACTGCATTTTACTGCTTAGCCTAACTACACACACACACACACACTGCATCTTATGGTTTAGCCTAACTGCACACACTGCATCTTATGGTTTAGCCTAACTGCACACACTGCATCTTATGGTTTAGCCTAACTGCACACACTGCATCTTATGGTTTAGCCTAACCTGCACACTGCATCTTATGGTTTAGCCTAACTGACACCACTGCATCTTATGGTTTAGCCTAACTGCACACACTGCATCTTATGGTTTAGCCTAACTGCACACACACTGCATCTATGTGTTTAGCCTAACTGCACACACTGCATCTTATGGTTTGGCCTAACTGCACACACTGCATCTTATGTTTATAGCCTAACTGCACACTGCATCTTATGGTTTAGCCTAACTGCACACACTGCATCTTATGGTTAGCCTAACTGCACACACTGCATCTTATGTTTAGCCTAACTGCACACACTGCATCTTATTGTTTAGCCTAACTGCACACACTGCATCGTATTGTTTAAACCTAACTGCACACACTGCATCTTATTGTTTAGCCTAACTACACACACACACACACACACAGTGTCAAATTACTTTTTACAGCCTAGAATAAGTAATCAGTGAGAATCATGGGAACTATGAATACAGGTTCCCTAATTATCAGGACTGGTCTGGTTTCTGTATAACATGTCTGTTGTGTTAATCTTTTATTAATTTACTATTAGAAGATTAGTACATCTGGTAGCAAGAGGCATGTAAGGACAAGCAAATAAGAAAACACTTTGACGATTTAGGGCTACTTACCTTCCTCTGCAGAATCCAACAAGTCAACAGAAGGTAATTTAAAAGAACAAAAAAATGTTTTTGATTAGAATAAAGTGTCTGTATTTCATCTCTATAAACACTAATACAATCAGTACATTCATTTCTAGTTCGTTCAGCGCTGGGTCTCTAACCTGTAAATACAATTCTACCAATACCAGCCACATTATATAGGTATTAACAGGAAAGTACCTGTCCTTTCTCTGCTACATGATAGGTTATTATTACACCATTCCTCTTTGTGGATATTACCAACGGCAGCTTTAACTAGCAAGGGATAGAACTGTAACCAGAATGCTGAATGGTACACAGTCAGTAAACACATGGACTAGGCACAGTTGGGATAGACTGTTACCAGAATGCTGAATGGTACATCAGTACACAGGACTAAGACATAGTTGGGATAGGACTGTACCAAATTGCTGAATGGTACATCAGTACACAGGACTAGACATATGTTGGGATAGGACTGTACCAGAATGCTGAATGGTACATCAGTACACAGGACTAGGCATAGTTGGGATAGACTGTACCAGAATGCTGAATGGTACATCGTACACGGACTAGCATAGTTGGGATAGGACTGTACCAGAATGCTGAATGGTACATCAGTACACAGGACTAGGCATAGTTGGGATAGGACTGTACCAGAATCTGAATGGTACATCAGTACACAGAACAAGGCACAGTTGGGAGAGACTGTACCAGAATGCTGAATGGTACATCAGTACACAGGACTGAGACATAGTTGGGATAGACTGTACCAGAATGCTGAATGGTACTCAGTACACAGGACTAGACATAGTTGGGATCGGACTGTACCAGAATGCGATGGTACTCAGTACACGGACTAGCACAGTTGGGATAGAACTGTACCAGAATGCTGAATGGTACATCAGTACACAGGACTAGACTAGTTGGATAGGACTGTACCAGAATGCTGAATGGTACATCATACACAGGACTAGACATAGTTGGGATAGAACTGTACCAGAATGCTGAATGGTACATCATACACAGGACTAGGCACAGTTGGGTAGAACTGTACCAGAATGCTGAATGGTACATCAGTACCAGGACTAGGCACAGTTGGGATAGGACTGTACCAGAATGCTGAATGGTACATAAGTACACAGGACTAGGCACAGTTGGGATAGACTGTACCAGAATGCTGATGGTACATCAGTACACAGACTAGGCCAGTTGGGATAGGACTGTACCAGAATGCTGAATGTACAATCAGTACACAGGACTAGGCACAGTTGGGATAGAACTGTACCAGAATGCTGAATGGTCATCAGTACACAGGACTAGGCAGTTGGGATAGGACTGTACCAGAATGCTGAATGGTACATCAGTCCACAGGACTAGGCATAGTTGGGATAAAACTGTACCAGAATGCTGAATGGTACATCAGTACACAGACTAGGCACAGTTGGGATAGACTGTACCAGAATGCTGATGGTACATCAGTACCAGGATTAGCATTTGATAGAACTGTACATCAGTACACAGGGCTAGGCATAGTTGGGATAGAACTGTACCAGAATGCTGAATGGTACATCAGTACACAGGACTGGGCATAGTTGGGATAGGACTGTACCAGAATGCTGAATGGTACATCAGTACACAGGACTAGCATAGTTGGGATAGAACTGTACAGAATGCTGAATGGTAAATCAGTACAGGACTAGGCACAGTTGGGATAGGACTGTACCAGAATGCTGAATGGTACATCAGTACACAGGACTAGGCACTAGTTGGGATGGACTGTACCAGAATGCTAATGGTACATCATACACAGGACTAGGCATAGTTGGGATAGAACTGTACCAGAATGCTGAATGGTACATCAGTACACAGGACTGCATAGTTGGGATAGAACTGTACCAGAATGCTGAATGGTACATCAGTACACAGGATTAGGCATAGTTGGGATAGAACTGTACATCAGTACACAGGGCTAGGCATAGTTGGGATAGAACTGTACCAGAATGCTGAATGGTACATCAGTACACAGGACTGGGCATAGTTGGGATAGGACTGTACCAGAATGCTGAATGGTACATCAGTACACAGTCTAGGCACATTTGGTGTGTGTGTGCAGTTAGGCTAAGCAATAAGATGCAGTGTGTGTGTGTAGTTAGGCTAAGCAATAAGATGCAGTGTGTGTGTGTGTGTAGTTAGGCTAAGCAATAAGATGCAGTGTGTGTGTAGTTAGGCTAAGCAATAAGATGCAGTGTGTGTGTGTGTGTGTGTAGTTAGGCTAAGCAATAAGATGCAGTGTGTGTGTGTGTAGTTAGGCTAAGCAATAAGATGCAGTGTGTGTGTGTAGTTAGGCTAATCAATAAGATGCAGTGTGTGTGATGTTAGACTATGTAATAAATAATACGCTGTGTTGTGTGTGTGTGTGTGTGTGTGTGTGTATGTGATGTTAGGCTAAGCAATAAGACACTGTGTGTCTCTGTTGTTTTTTCTCCATATAGGTTAATCTGTAATCAGCATTATAGTGGTACCAACCACTAATTAATCTATCGACTGGTTGGCCAAAGTTTTAGATTTTACTGAAAAGCAGCCAGTCAGCTGATTCTTCCCAAAAAATATCATTCATTGGTCCCTGAGTGATCCAATCAGAAGATCGGTTTCTTATGTTGCTTTGAGTTTCTGGTTTGTGTTGAGCTGTCCTGCTGAATTTATAACCATCCCCACAAACCTTGTTCCTTTTGTTAATCAGTGACTCCTGCATTATATTCTAATAGCAGTTTGCCTTACATTGTTTCCTTTATCTTCCTACAGTGACAGCCTTGTTGCCAAACAAGGAAAGAAGTGAGGACTGACTACCAATTACATCTCATGATCTTATGTCTGTATCCTTATCTGGTCCAGGCCCCTCCGTCTCTTTCCTCTGGTTGAGTTCTATAATCCATCCTTTCAGTCATTTCACATAGATCCCCTTTATGTTTGTCTTTCCCCAACTCCCATCTTTTACCCTATGAGGAGGACTAGTTGCAAAACTGGACTGAAGAGATTCAATGTTTTTTTGTCCAACCACAAACAATTGTTATCGGCGCAAAGATGCCATGTTTGAAATCTTTATATAAAACAACCTTAACCATAACTGTCCATGTCTAATTATCTTCTATGTGAACTGAGCTCGGTGTAGATGTAACACACAGACCTTGGTAAATAGGACACTGTACAGTCTCTTACTAGAACAGGAAATGGAGCATTGAGCCATTTTGCACATAGAGATTATGTTCCCCTTTTAATTAGGATTTGGCCAAACTGGTAACATCGGGGCATATATAGGAAAATATCCTAAATGATTTCTTTTATCTCTGCAATACATCCTGTTGCATCTCTGGGTGGGAACCATAAATAAATAAAGTTAACCAAACGTGTCAAGCAAAATACAAACATGGAAACAAAGATGTATAATGTGCATAGCAGTAGCTGCATAGTTAAAATGTATCTTAAGTATTCCCACTGTCTTAGCCCCACCTTTATCGGGTTTTATTGCATTGTTCAGGAGGGGCACTATACACAATTCATTGGGTTTTATTGCATTGTTCAGGAGGGGCACTATACACAATTCAGTAACTCGTTGCTATCCGACCCCTCCCCCAGTCGGTGTCAATAAGGAACAAACAGGGTTATTTAATAAAACTTCTTATCGTTTAAAATGGTGCTAATTTTGCCCCAACCAATCAGATCTTATTTAACATTTGAAAGCTAACATCTGATTGGTTAGGGCAAAATTAGCCCCATTTTAAACGATAAGAACTTTTATTGAATCTCGCTGAAAGACTTATGGGAAATCACCATGTTTCCATGAAAGCACAGGTGGGTCCCGGTGGGAGGGGGAGTGTGGTGTGCGCAATGCGGAGGTGGGTGAATTTGTGCCACAGGGTTGATGATTCTATACAGAATCAGAGGTTTACTAGTTCTATATAAAGAAGAGTGTTCCCCTGTGTTGGATCTGTAAAATGCTGTTTATATCCACCGTGGGTGTGTTCTAGCTATACCAAGAGGGTATTACCCTGCAGTGACTGTATATACATAGGAGTGCAAAAAGACTCGCAATGGATTAAATGTATGGAATATATTCTATTAAATTAACACTGTTACATGTTTAGTACTTTCAAGTAAATACACAGAGACATTGAGGGTGCTGAGCATCTTGCATTGGAATAAAAAACAAAACACGACTGATCTGTGCCAGTTACAATGGAGGCCTGGACTGGGTTCTAGTACATGTGCCATGGGTATCGGAAATGAATAGAAGGAAATAGAATCCAGGGAATAGCTTTCCAGCAGCAAGATAATCCATCCCTGCTAGAACACTGCACTGGGTCCAGCTAGAATTCAGCTGTACGGCACATTCTGCAAGAGAGAGAAACCGGGATGTTACCGGGAATAGCCACTGGCAGAGAGCGTGATGAATAGGATTAGTATCATGGATAATATTACCCATAATGCCGACATACCACATTTTTTGGTTACTTCTTTTTTAACGACGACCTTGATTTCTTTTCTTCTGATATTTTCTTTTTCACAGTCTCTTTCTTTTCTTTTCTTTTATTTAAATTTTCATACAGTGTCTCTTCCTGCTCCTTCCTGTGGAACCAATTACACCATCTACGGTTAAAACACTCAATTACATTTGTCACACTTATTTGCCTTCAGCAGGGCCGTTTTGTTTTGTACCTGTTTTTGCCATGGTTTTGCAGGCCCCTAGTGGGCAGTGTTGGGGATTCTCTAGTCATACAGGTGTAGAAATGTGCCCGTGTTATTAAGTTGCAGTAACCAATCAAGTGTTGGCATTTAACTGGTCTACTGCTGTTAGGCTGGGTACACGTGGTTAGATTTTTCAGGCCAACTGACCGATATGTATTGGTTGGTCAACCGGAAGTGATTTTTACGTACAGCCGTGACCTAAGTGTGATGTCTATCTCCTATGGGACATATAAATAGAATATATATTGGAAACGGCACAAGATAAGAGTAAAGCTAGGTACACACAGTAACGATTTCTGAAAGATGACAGACAGGATCTGCAAGATCCTGTCTGCCATCTTTCAAAGATCTGCATACACACAGTCCCGAGCATTCTCCCATAGGGAGAAACCTCGGGACTGTGTGTTTCCATCGGCCGCGCTAGACTCCCTATAGGAGTCTAGCGCGGCCGATGGAAATTTTCGGCCTTTCCCGAACGAGCGTACGGCCGACCTGATCGTTCGCGGCCGCGCGCTCGTTCGGAAACGAACGTACACACAGTAACGATAAGCCCCGATACCGTCGATTCCGACGGTATCGGGGCTTTATCGTTACTGTGTGTACCCAGCTTAAGTACCTAAATAGGCCAGGGGCTAAATGGGTTAATTAGCATGAAAATGGGAACAAAGAAACAGAACCCATAGCACACTGTTTAGATACAAATCCTTTATGGGCACCAGGGAAGGTAGATTAAACCCTATTAAAATAATGTATGTACTCTACCTAGTAAAGTATATACTACTAAATAAGAGTAGAGTTTATAATCATAAAGTATGTGTCGCATATGTAAGGTACGTATCACAAATGCTATTAGCCGTAAGGCACATATACATAAACCAGAGACACATATCAAACAGTGTGCAGAACATCAACATACTAATACAGCAAGAAAGGTAAGTAATACTTCACACCAACAAGAGCTTTGTAATAGCAAGTGGGCAGGTAATCCGTGCTGGAGTACATAAAGTTAGATTGAGTGCGCTCTTTTATAGCGTCAAATTCTATGTTGGCAATAGAGAAGGAGGGGCCAAGGCGGGTCACATAGCTGGCGTCACAAGGACATACCTGTAGCAATTCACAAGTTCCTTCAGAAATAAATACCGGCTCTTACTTTCGTACTTATGAATTGCTACAAGTATGTCCTTGTGACGCCAGCTATGTGACCCACCTTGACCCCTCCTTCTCTATTGCCAACATAGAATTTGACTCTATTAAAGAGCGCTACTCCAATCTAATGGCAGCAATCGTTAAAGTCCACTCAGGACGAAACGCGTGTGGCATTTTTACTTTATTTACTCCAGCACGGATTACCTGCCCACTTGCTATTACAAAGCTCTATGTTGGTGAAGTATTACTTACCTTTCTTGCTGTATTAGTATGTTGATGTTCTGCACACTGTTTGATATGCGACTCTGGTTTATGTATATGTGCCTTATGGCTAATACTCTATCAGCATTTGTGATACGTACCTTACAATATGCGACACATACTTTATGATTATAAAACTCTACTCTTATTTAGTAGTATAATACTTTACTAGGTAGAGTACATACATTCATTTTAATAGGGTTTAATCTACCTTCCCTGGTGCCCATAAAGGATTTGTATCTAAACAGTGTGCTATGGGTTCTGTTTCTCTTTGTTCTAATTATCTCCTATAGGACGGCATGATTGGCATACTGTCAGCTGCGGACACTTTTCCCGTAACCAGCAGTGATTTGTCCCGGCCGACTGCTCGCTCTTGGCGAATAACTTACTATGTGTTCCGAGCCTGATAAAAACATTGGATAAGAATCGCTTGCTGATAAGTAACAGCAAAGACAAAACTTTGCCCCTCTTATTAAATAGGCCTTTATAGGGGTACATTACATCCTGTTTGCTGTATTAAAAGACTGGTAACGCTTGAAAGGGTTTGTGTACCTGTCGTGTAAACTAGTAAGTAGCACCTTGCAGCATCTGCATATATAGTGCCATATTTATAAAGGCCTGGCGGTGAAATACTGTGATAACACACCTTTAGAGCTAGGCCACACTGCTGCGGTTTTTGTGCATTTGCGTTTTTTTCAGATCATTGAAAACAAGAGTTTTCGGGTGCATTGCGATTTGCATTCCGCATTTTTAATCGCATGCATTTTCATATACCTAATGAAAACGCATGCGCAAACGCAATGCGGTGCAGTGTGGCCGTGCCCTTACTGCAGTTAAAAAATACAGTCAGGGAGATTCAATAAAAGTTCTTATCGTTAAAAATGGGGCTAATTTTCCCCAACCAATCAGATCTTATTTAACATTCGAAAGCTAATATCTGATTGGTTGGGGCTAAATTACCACCATTTTTAACGATAAGAACTTTTATTGAATAACCCTGAGTATTTATACAGAACTAAGTCTCATTCACCTGATGAACTTGAAAATGAAAGGTGTTCACATCACAGACAGAGAACAGCTCTCGAATAAGTGGAAATGATAAATAAACCGTCCTAGGGGGATTGAAGGAACGTAGTAGTGGTGCTTTTCCAATAAAGGAAAATAACATTATTGGTCGTTGATCACCACAACCACGATTCTTATACCACAGATCATTATTGGTCATGGAATTTCCAGCCACATTGTAAAATCACCCCATGGCAGTCAATGGAGCGACAGTGGAGAATGGTCCACGTCTTACTTGGAGGAGCTCTGTGTCACCTTCATTTTCGTCATGGAAACGGACAGATTGCCATATTCCGGTTCAGTCTGTTTGGAATTCTGTAGGGTAAGAATAAATAAAGTGAAATATTTATATAGATTTTGAAAGCCGCACCAAAGGTAAATTAGAGACTGTTATTTTATGACCGAGTGCCCATCTTTGGCGCATGTGCATCAATGAGAAACATAGGCGCACCTGACAGCTGGGAAGGAGTGGATTGTGGGTAAGGTAAGTCTTGCAATGTTCCCGGGGGTTCTATTCACAGGGAGGTGGGAATAAATGTTTTCACCTCCCTGAGAATAACAGCTACAGATTTCATGTACTTACCAAATCCAGTTTACTGTCCCTTTAATCTTAGTGTAACCCAGGTTTTGGGGGGCCCTGAATAACAAAGATTTTTTTATTAGGGGTGGACATACCCTTTAAGGAGCGATATTCTTATTTCTGGATCACTAAGTATTGCTATTTAGGTCTATCGATTTATTTAAAGAGGTATTCTTATTCAGGTACGGGTATCCTTATTTAAAGATCAGTACTTAGGTACCATTATTTAGGAATGAGAAATGTAATTTACCAATTGATAATGTAATTTAACACTCCATATTTTAAAGACATGTTTAATGGTCCATTGTCAGTTACCTGCTCTCAACCCCAAATGATATATTTTACACTTTATTACCGGCATCACTAACCGGGTGTATAAGGATAATTATTGTAACCATTCTGGCAGAGTAAGCTGGCTCCTCCCTCCATGCAGTCTTGATTGACAACTGACACCTGCTGCCTCCTCTGCACATGTTCAAACCTATTTAAAGCTCATTACCTGCCTGTGTGTTGGGCCTAGCCCTGAAAGAATAAGACTGTTTTCGTACCCCTATTACCCAGCGCTGCTGCCAATATGTGATGTTTTTTAATGGTAGAATAAAGTTTTAAGGAACATGGACTGTAAGTGTGATTAGTTGGGAATGTAGGGAAGGAGTTGCACAATAGGACTAAAGGCTAAATAGCACTTACTGCTCACAGCACTTACTGCTCACAGCACTTACTGCTCACAGCACTTACTGCTCACAGCACTTACTGCTCATAGAACTTACTGTTTAATGTTTCCCAAGTTCTCGCTACATCCCCCCACACACACACACACACTTAAATAATAAAGTCCCAGTACCTCCAGCACTTTCAGTCTTTGTTTCTCAAAGTCGATAAAATGAGCGATGGCCAAGTAGATGAATTTATACTGCGCCTCTGTCTGCACCATCCCCGAACGTTGGTCTCTCACCATCTGGATGGTTTTCTGCACATCGATATCACTGTCCACGCCTTAAGGGAATGACATACGTGGAATTAAGGGGACAGTATAATATATAAGGGAATGGACATGGCCTTTAATTTGATGCTTGTTTAAAGTGCCCAACATTATGGCCAGAAAGTCCACTAAAACCAAAGACCCTCATCATTCTAATGGGCCCATTTTACTTATGCCTGTGACAGTTGGTATTAAAGAGGAAGTGTGGTCTCCATACAAGTGTCCTCTATAGAAACAATCTCATACCTTTCAAACAAGACTAGGATAATGTATTTGGCTGTTGTAATCCAAAGTTATAGGCTTGTAAAGTCTCTCTTCCTACTCTGCACTGTCTCTCTAACAGGCATGCGTTTTAATCTTTACTAAAGCTAGTTATAAATATCTGTGCTTTCCTCTACCTATGGACACCTTAGGGGGGGGACTATTTTCAGGCTTGTAGCTAGAGGTGGGCTTATAATCCTGCTGATGACACTGTCCTAGCAGTAAACCACAGTTCGTTTGGGAAGGTTCTCATTTATCCAGGTCATGTGGTATACAGTTCGTTAAACTTGACGTATCGCTAGAAATCCAACTGGATCTCTTAATTCACAGTGACTCTCAATTCAGAATGACCTCCTGGCCTACAAGTCGTTGGATGCATTGTAGCTAAGAGGTGTTATCGAAACTGACCAGGGAAAGGCATCAAAACAGCATTGTTCATGGCAGACAACTGGTGTAGACCCCACACACACACACACCTCTATTCAGATAATGGGCCCCTATTTGTAAAGGGGCGGTCATACATCTATGTCAAACATTTGTTAATTACCAAACGTTCAGCCTAAATGTACTACTGTGGTCGGAGATTTACGGGCACGGTCATACATTACCGCTAAATTGCGATACCACGTGTTTACAGATAGGGTCCTATGTTTATTTATTAATTGGCCCCCTTGACACCTCTTGAACCAATCATGTTCCTTGGCCAATATGTTGACATTACAATCTTCAATGTCCTTTTCTCTTATGATGCTGGTAAACTGCTGACTCCGGTATTAGGTCTTTTACATGTACAAGTGTATTGATGGGTTTTAAGCAGACAGGAATATAGTGTCTCTGCACCACCCGCTTCATAGGGGATGACCATGTTCTCTCTCCTCCTTCACTGGTGGTATTCGTGTTCTTTTGTTTCCTTTTTCCAGTTTTGCATCTTCCCATGTAAAATGATGTTTTGGTCCACAGCATTGATGTGTTCTGTGAAGGCTTGTACTTCTTTCTGTTGGATTTTAACTCAGGTGTCATCCACGTATCTGAATCAGTGGCTGGGTGCAATGCCCTTATAGGTATTAAGAGCCTGTGTTTCCACTTCCTCCTTATAATGGCTCGCCACAACTCAGGAGGCCCTTGTCACTTTTGCTGTTATATGGAGGTCCCTGACCCCTTGCTATTATGTGGAGGTCCCTGACCCCTTGCTTTTATGTGGAGGTCCCTGATCCCTTGCTATTATATAGAGGTCCCTGACCCCTTGCTGTTTTATGGAGGTCCCTGACCCCTTGCTGTTTTATGGAGGTCCCTGACCCCTTGCTGTTATATGGAGATCCCTGACCCCTTGCTGTTATATGGAGGTCCCTGACCCCTTGCTGTTATATGGAGATCCCTGACCCCTTGCTGGTATGTGGTGGTCCCTGACCACTTACTCTTATATGGTGATCCCTGACCACTCTTCCTGTTATATAGAGGTCCCTGACCCCTTGTTGTTATATGGAGGTCCATGACCCCTTGCTGTTATGTGGAGGTCCCTGACCCCTTGCTGTTATGTGGAGGTCCCTGACCCCTTGCTGTTATGTGGAGGTCCCTGACCCCTTGCTGTTATGTGGAGGTCCCTGACCCCTTGCTGTTATGTGGAGTCCCTGACCCCTTGCTGTTATGTGGAGGTCCCTGACCCCTTGCTGTTTCTCCTGACCCCTTGCTGTTATGTGGAGGTCCCTGACCCCTTGCTGTTAAATGGAGGTCCCTGACCTTTTGTTGTTATATGGAGGTTCCTGACACCTTGCTGTTATATGGAGGTCCCTGACCTCTCGTCATTATATGGAGGTCCCTGACACCTTGCTGTTATATGGAGGTCCCTGACCTCTCGTCATTAAATCGAAGTCCCTGACACCTTGCTGTTATATGGAGGTCCCTGACCACTTGCTTTTAAATGGTGATCCCTGACCCCTCTTCCTGTTATATGGAGGTCACTGGCCCCTTGCTGTTTTATGGCGGTCCCTGACCTTTTGTTGTTATATGGTGGTCACTGACCCCTCTTGCTGTTATATGGAGGTCCCAGGCACCTTGCTGTTAGATGAAAGTCCCTGACACTTGTCTGTTCTATGCTGATTGGGACACATTCCAGGGTATATATTGCCAACAGATTCTTGTCATTCTGAATTGAGAGATCCAGTTGGATGACTAGCGAAAGTTCAAGTCCAGTTGATCTAACTGAATACCACAGATAAACCACAGTTCACTTTTAATGAAAAAAAAATGTTGATAAAAATAACAATTAGAAAAATAATGAGATTGGAAGGGAAGGAGCAGGAAAATATTAAAGAAAAAATGAAACAATTTTGCCAGTTGGGTAACTATTTTTGGACAAAATTGAAACATGTGTATTTTATGCAGTTGTATATGTTTGTATGAATATTTTTCCAAAGAAATGCACTAGATAAACCCAGTGTAAATATGATTTATTAGGAAGGGGGTGAAGATCATGGCTAAACACTTATTGTGAAATATATGGTAAAATATGGCACA
This sequence comes from Hymenochirus boettgeri, assembly GCA_019447015.1. Lineage (NCBI taxonomy): Eukaryota > Metazoa > Chordata > Amphibia > Anura > Pipidae > Hymenochirus > Hymenochirus boettgeri. The sequence goes on along the minus strand of JAACNH010001620.1, from coordinate 7,110 downwards.
GGATCAGTATTTTATAATGGCGTATAACGGCCAACAGCCGTGTGCCTTAGTACACTTGGAACTTTTGGAAAGCATACCTTACAACTGCACAGTATCTTCCAGGAGGTTTCATATAATGCAGGGGTGCCCAACCTGTCCGAGGCAGGAGGCAGCACTTGAGGCACTTCAGTCTGCTGGATAAGCTCCACCCCCCAAACTGCAGACTCCTCCCTTAAACACATACACTCAACCCCAACCTGCTCAGGCCCCACCTACATGGACAATAATCTTTTGAGAGCCACAGGTTGGGCTCCACTGCTTTTATGTGATTACACACAGAGTACATACCTTTCGTTTGAATCACATCCACCAACATGTCAATGACTATAATGGTTCCAGTACGGCCAATCCCTGCACTGTAAGAGAAAAGGAAAATTATACAGGTACTCAATGAATGACCATTTCCACCCTTGGTAATACAGCCGTCTGAATTATTAACATAACTATATATTATTTGCATTATATCCTGTCGAATGTGTTTTTTTATGGAGTTTCCAAGACACTAAGGGTTAAATACACCAATAATCAGCAGCGTTGTGGATCAGTTGTCAATAATTCAGCAGGTTTCTGTTCCCCTTCTCCCAGTCAATTCTAATTTATTATATGAAGAGCCAAATTCCTATTTAGGGGCGTAACTACCAGGGGAGCAACCGCAGGGGGGCCCGGGAGCCAAGGGGGGTCTATCCTCTTATTTTTCCTATGACAGATATAGCCTCCTCCTAGAAAACCACTGTGGATGAATCACGGATAGGGGCCCTATCATAGTTAGGGGGCCCAGTGATTCCACTGTTCCTATTCTTTCATCTTTTGGACTGTATCTCCTCTCACAGTTTTACAGCGAAAGACATGATTTTCGTGTGGGACACATGGGAGAATTCTGCTATCTTCTAGCTAAGGTATCTGTGGAAGCACTACTGCGTTATCTGCCAATGTTATCTGCATAGTCTATAATGGGTCCAAATTTTAAATATGGACATTTAGAGGTTTCTGTGTCATGTAATCAATTTATGGTCATAAACACAAACACTGATACCCCCAACACCCACACAGACACAGGTACACCCACCTACTGACCTACCGTTCCATCCCCGTGGCAGCCATACTTAAAGAATAATAATTGATCAAAACTTCTTTTTTGATTCTAAAATGCAAATATATACATATACAACCCTGTACAGACACAGGTACACCCACCCACTGATGCCCCCACCTTCCATTTCCATGGCAACTGTACCATAATCATGTTAGGTTAATCCTCATAAATGGAAAACACATACCCTCCAACCCTAGACAGGCACACAAACACACACCTACTGACCAACTTATTTTTCTACATGGCAACCGTACTTAAAGGGCAACCATAGTCAAAATAGTTTTATGGTCATAAATGCAAAAACTAACTCCCCACAGGCACAGGTAAACACACCTACTGATGCCCCCTAAACCTACCACATTCTTCTGTTTCCATGGAAATCATGTCAAAAACACCAAATAAGTTAGTTTTACAGTTTTGAACGTGAAAACATACCCTCCAACCACACATAGTCACACATACAAGCACCTGCTGATGCTCCCCTACACCTACCCCACCCTTCTGTTTCCAAGGCAACCATATCTAAATGATAAAAAAGGTTAGTTTTATGTTCTAAAAACAATTTGGTGCATAACTGGTTAGTTCTACACCGGTCAGCTTTCTAACTATTATGGTTTAGGGGGTTGGGTGGGGGATTTACCTAAATATATTCATTCATATTTCATTTAAAGGGTGAACATGCCCTTTAACCTTCAGAGAGAAATCATTTTACCTGCAGTGCACAATAATAGGTCCGGCATTTGGGATTTTCTCCTGTACTCCATTAACTTCTTGCAGGAAATTCAGCACACCCCCGGGGTCACTTGGAACCCCGTGATCTGGCCACATTGTGTACTGGTAATGATAGATTTCACGGGTTTCTTCTACCTGCAATCACAGGGTAAACGATATGATGATCTGACTATGGGTTAATTGTGCAAGAGAAATGAGCTACAGAGTAACCTAAAGAGCACCCATAGGTTAACACAATCCATATTTGGGTGCTAGTGACCTGAACTGTCAGCAACTCAGCAATAAATATTTAACCTGGAGGTAGAGATGGACTAGAACTCAAACCCGCGTTTGAGCCAAACTATTCGAGTTTGAACAGACTCGGACTTCTCGAACTATCCCGGACCCGTATTTTCAATATTTTCCAGACTTTGGATAATTATCGAATGTTTGAACGTTCAAGGTGTGCGAATATGCGAGTAAAATGTCTATTACGCGAGTAATGTCCAATACGCGAGTAAATATAGAATATCGAATCTGCGAGTAAAATGTCTATTATACCAATACGCGAGTAAATATCGAATATCGAATCCACGAGTAAAATGTCTATTATAACAATACGCGAGTAAATATCGAATATCGAATCCACAAGTAAAATGTCTATTATACCAATACGCAAGTAAATATCGAATATCGAATCCACGAGTAAAATGTCTATTATACCAATACGCGAGTAAATATCGAATATCGAATCCACGAGTAAAATGTCTATTATACCAATACGCGAGTAAATATCGAATTATCGAATATGTGAGTAAAATGTCTATTATACCAATACGTGAGTAAATATCGAATTAACGAATATGTGAGTAAAATGTCTATTATACCAATACGCGAGTAAATATCGAATATCAAATCCGGGAGTAAAATGTCTATTATACCAATACGCGAGTAAATATCGAATATCGAATCCACAAGTAAAATGTCTATTATACCAATACGTGAGTAAATATCGAATTAACGAATATGTGAGTAAAATGTCTATTATACCAATGCGCGAGTAAATATCGAATATCGAATCCACAAGTAAAATGTCTATTATACCAATACGCGAGTAAATATCGAATATCGAATCCACGAGTAAAATGTCTATTATACCAATACGCGAGTAAATATCGAATATCGAATCCACGAGTAAAATGTCTATTATACCAATACGCGAGTAAATATCAAATATCGAATCTGCGAGTAAAATGTCTATTATACCAATACGTGAGTAAATATCCAATATCGAATCCGCGAGTAAAATGTCTATTATACCAATACGTGAGTAAATATCGAATAGCGAATCCGCGAGTAAAATGTCTATTATACCAATACGCGAGTAAATATCGAATATCGAATCCGAGAGTAAAATGTCTATTATACCAATACGTGAGTAAATATCGAATATCGAATCCACGAGTAAAATGTCTATTATACCAATACGCAAGTAAATATCGAATATCGAATCTGCAAGTAAAATGTCTATTATACCAATACGCGAGTAAATATTGAATATCAAATCCGCGAGTAAAATGTCTATTATACCAATACGCGAGGAAATATCAAATTCTCGAATCTGCAAGTAAAATGTCTATTATACCAATACGTGAGTAAATATCGAATATCAAATATGTGAGTAAAATGTCTATTATACCAATACGCGAGTAAATATCGAATATCGAATCCGCGAGTAAAATGTCTATTATACCAATACGTGAGTAAATATCGAATTAACGAATATGTGAGTAAAATGTCTATTATACCAATACGCGAGTAAATATCGAATATCGAATCCGCGAGTAAAATGTCTATTATACCAATACGTGAGTAAATATCGAATTAACGAATATGTGAGTAAAATGTCTATTATACCAATACGCAAGTAAATATCGAATTATCGAATCTGCAAGTAAAATGTCTATTATACCAATACGTGAGTAAATATCGAATTCTCGAATCCACGAGTAAAATGTCTATTATACCAATACGCAAGTAAATATCGAATATCGAATCTGCGAGTAAAATGTCTATTATACCAATACGCAAGTAAATATCGAATTAACGAATCCATGAGTAAAATGTCTATTATACCAATACGCGAGTAAATATCGAATCTACGAGTAAAATGTCTATTATACCAATACGTGAGTAAATATCAAATTCTCGAATCCGCAAGTAAAATGTCTATTATACCAATACGCGAGTAAATATTGAATATCGAATCCGCTAGTAAAATGTCTATAATACCAATACGCAAGTAAATATCGAATATCGAATCTGCGAGTAAAATGTCTATTATACCAATACGCAAGTAAATATTGAATATCGAATATGCAAGTAAAATGTCTATTATGCCAATACGCGAGTAAATATCGAATATCGAATCCGCGAGTAAAATGTCTATTATACCAATACGCAAGTAAATATCGAATATCGAATCTGCGAGTAAAATGTCTATTATACCAATACGCGAGTAAATATCCAATATCGAATATGCAAGTAAAATGTCTATTATACCAATACGCGAGTAAATATTGAATATCGAATCCGTGAGTAAAATGTCTATTATACCAATACGCAAGTAAATATCGAATATCGAATCTGCGAGTAAAATGTCTATTATACCAATATGCGAGTAAATATTGAATATCGAATATGCAAGTAAAATGTCTATTATACCAATACGCGAGTAAATATGGAATATCGAATATGCAAGTAAAATGTCTATTATACCAATACGCGAGTAAATATGGAATATCGAATCCGCAAGTAAAATGTCTATTATACCAATACGCGAGTAAATATCGAATATCGAATCCGCAAGTAAAATGTCTATTATACCAATACGTGAGTAAATATCCGAATATCGAATACCGCAAGTAAAATGTCTATTATACAACTACGCGAGTAATATCGAATATCGAATCCGCAAGTAAAATGTCTATTATACCAATACGTGAGTAAATATTGAATATCGAATATGCAAGTAAAATGTATATTATACCAATACGCAAGTAAATATCGAATATCGAATCCGCAAGTAAAATGTCTATTATACCAATACGCAAGTAAATATCGAATATCGAATCTGCGAGTCATTCATGGGATAATTATGGAATGTTCGAACGCGAGAGATTGAAAGTAGCACGCGTGAGATTAAAATTGAGTTTTTGAAAGTCCTGGATATTAGAACATGTTCCCCAGACCATTTCCCAGGTCCCACAGCCATTTACATTAAGTTACCATTGATATTTTAATTGTATTTCATTACAACTTTTTGAACTATTTGACTCCCATTGACTTTAATGGGTCCGTAGTTCGAAAGATCGAAAATGGACTGAACTTTCAAAAGTTCGTCCATCTGTACCAGGAGGCTGTAGAAGGACATTTCAAGTTTGGGGTCCCATCCCACTCTCTGCTGCCCCTTATAAGGAGCCAAGTGGCTCATCTCAAGTCGCTGCCACCATCCCATTGTGTACCTCTGAATGCGTTCAGACTTACATTTTCCATTAACGACAAACGTAAGTTGCGAAATAGATAGTCCCTGCATTCCCGTTCACTGGACAGCTCAACCCAAAATCTTCCAAAATCCTTCCTCCTATTGGCGTTGGGATCCGGCCAGTAGGGGACGCACTTTGTCTGTGGATGTGAGGAAACAAAGAGTTTGATTTTTTATTTGTAACAAACAGCCATGTTACCGATTATACCAGATATCACATCACAGGGAAATGCATGACTGTGGGATTATCAGGGCGATCAAGGGAGAAAGGGAAAATGTAATTTACACAGGAACTTAACTATTTCTCATAGGGGGGCTACCTGAACCTAAGGTATATTACAGAAACAAGTAGACAAAATTTTATTGATATAATAATATAAAAAGAAAACGGACCTGATGAAATACATCCTTGGATCTTAAAGGATTAGTTCACTGTCGAAGTTATTGCCTTTAAGTATTAAGTGAAGAACGGGAGGTAAATTAGCCCCGTCTTACCTCCCATTCTTCACTTGACGTACCAGGAGTGAGAAGGGAACTTACCCACATCGCGATCCACCTCTGGATCCTCTGACAGGTAACGACTCTGGCTTCAAGTAAACTATATCCTCCAATACTATGTTACTATGTAACTGTTATACAGACATTATGGGTAGGGTATAAAGGTTGGACTAGATGGATGTATGTCTTTATATAACCCCCAATACTATGTTACTATGTAACTGTTATACAGGACATTATGGGTAGGGTTTATAAAGGTTGGACTAGATGGACGGATTGTCTTTATACAAAACTCCATACTATGTTACTATGTAACTGTTATAAGACATTATGGGTAGGGTATAAAGGTTGGACTAGATGGACGTATGTCTTATACAAACCTCCAATACTATGTACTATGTAATGTTATACAGACATTATGGGTAGGGTATAAGGTTGGACTAGATGGACCTATGTCTTTATACAACCTCCAATACTATGTTACATGTAACTGTTATACAGACATTATGGGTAGGGTATAAAGGTGGACTAATGGACGTATTTTCTATACAACCTCCAATACTATGTTACTATGTAACTGTTATACAGACATTATGGGTAGGGTATAAGGTTGGACTAGATGGACGTATGTCTTTATACAACCTCCAATACTATGTTACATGTAACTGTTATACAGACATTATGGGTAGGGTATAAGGTTGGACAGATGCGTATGTCTTTATACAACCTCCAATACTATGTTACTATGTAACTGTTTATCAGACATTATGGGCAGGGTATAAAGGTTGGACTAGATGGACGTATGTCTTCATACAGCCACCAATACTATGTTACTATGTAACTGTTATACAGACATTATGGGTAGGGTATAAAGGTTGGACTAGATGGACGTATGTCTTTATACAACCTCCAATACTATGTTACTATGTAACTGTTATACAGACATTATGGGTAGGGTATAAAGGTTGGACTAGATAGACGTATGTCTTTATACAACCTCCAATACTATGTTACTATGTAACTGTTATACAGACATTATGGGTAGGTCTGTCTAACAGTTACATAGTAACTGTTAGACAGACATTATGGGTAGGGTATAAAGGTTGGACTAGATGGACGTATGTCTTTATAGAACCTCCAATACTATGTTACTATGTAACTGTTATACAGACATTATGGGTAGGGTATAAAGGTTGGACTAGATGGACGTATGTCTTTATACAAC